>JARSSU010006549.1:0-70618 GCA_029619165.1 Eurosta solidaginis
ATCAACTAGCATCTTGCTGCAATCCCTATCTCTGCGAGGGTTTTCAATATAATATTTATCTGCACCTGGTATGGGTATGCACCTTATGGCGGCCGACGTGGATAACTAGTTTTAGGATCCCCTAGCGAAAACTTGAGGAGTGTTATCGAATTGATAATCCTTTGCCGGATGCAGATCCGGTACGTTCCGGTACCAAGCCCGATAGTCTCGGGAGCGATTTGTTATAACGACATGCGACCTTCATGCATCCCGCCTCCCACCTACTAGATCCATGAGGGGTTCGGGGTCGCCAGAGCGTCGGCTGTTAATGAAACGGATTCGCCACGGATAGGTGAGTTTGCGAAATCGTGATTGACATCAGGCATACACTAAGATCCTGGATGTGCTCAACGCCACAAAACTCAATATCGACTCATCGGGTCTTACTATTACAACTAAAGTTTTTAGTCAAGAATCTACTCGCAAGACAGAGCGATCGTCGACAAAATAATGTAAATAACAGTAGGAGAATTTTCTCAGCCACTATGTACCTCGATGGCGGCCGTCAAAGGGTTGCCAGACAAACATCTGGTATGAGAAATTTCACTCCTCCACGTAAAGCAAAGATCACTCTGCCTAGTGCATGTGCAGCTGAGTTATGGGCGCTGCAGTATGACGTGTATTGGAGAATTATAGGAATGCGAACGAAAGCACATGGTAAATCTTCTTAGAAGCCATAGGCTTCATGCTTTACTGGCGTAGAGTAAAAGCGGTGGCCTGCTGATGCCTAATCTCAGAAGACTCTCAAGAAAAAATTGGTGATTACATAGGTTTCAATACGCAGGCAACTTCCTGCATAAATTCTAACGGCGATTTGGTATCACGATTTTTTGGTGTAGCAACTGTATGGCGACATAACCTTTGCTACTCGTTATACTATGACAGATATGCAGATGAAAAGATGGCAAATTTCTATACTGCAACACGTCACATGACGACGTCGAATTGTTTTATTATAAGTAGCAGGCAATGGAATTTCCTGCTCAACAGATGCCAGATGTTCAATAACATATCGTGGTCCCTAGGTCGTTGAACTGCCGGCAAGATAAACCTCAGATAGGCTGAATGTGTCGTAGTAATACCAGAACTGTTTTGACGAACAAACGGAAAAAGCACGATCAGTGCGATGACTTATGTTATAGAGAAATAGCTCTGTGTCCTCTGGCAAATACATGAGTTTTCGACGACCTAGCTTAATTGCTTAAGATGGCGCTATAACCATAATGCCTGCCTATGCCCAATAATTGCCCTAAACTCAAGCCTCCTCCGAGTGCCTTAAGCCTTGCTGCGGTCACTAACGCCGAATGTTTTTGGGCCATGTACGCGGAGGATTTCTTCGCTCTCTCTTCCACATGTGAGTTTAGTTTACTCCTAGGTACATTGTGTAATATACTATTCTTGAAGCGTAAACCTCCTAGCCCTAGGACTTAGCTCCAATTAGATTAAATATACTGCATCGACTCTTTCCGCGTTGCGCGCCTAATACGATTACGAGATGCCCAGGCATGTACAGTCCGAAGTGCCTGCTGTCATCAGGAGATCTGATTGTTTTTAGGTATCTGCCGCATTATATCACTGAAACGGCTTATGCATATGCCGTGAAATTTGATTGGTCATCTGTTGAACCACCTAAGTAAATTGGTGTTTATATCCAGCGTCCACAGCATTGGTGATAAAACCGCACCATGCGCATTCTCTGTTTACAGATTTGTTGCCTCGCATAGACCCCATTGCGATGTGATAATTATGCACGGGATATGGAGCCAATCCAATTTTTCAAGCTTTATGAACTTCAATCGGGTTGAGACTGTCCAGATTGCTCTTTTCGAGACATTATTGAAAGCTACGGCAATGTTCAGAAAAACACCTAGGGTATTTCCCTGGTATGGCTAGGCTTTCTCTATATTTATGACAGTGCAATGAATGGTATGAATAATACTCGAGCCGTTCTCCAAGATCCTGCGATAATCGTTACACCGTCATCTGCATAATAGCAGGGATATCCCTTCTGGACTTTCTGGAATATTTTAAATTGGCAAAAGTTTTTATTGCAAGAACTCCTCGCTTTCCACAACATTTTCAGCTTAAAATTCTCTTTTGGCCTGCCTTCTAGGAGAATCTTTGCTTTGCTTTCCCCCGAATGTCTCAGAGGACAAGCTCTGTTGTACCGGTTGCCAGCATCTTTGATAAGAATTGTTGCACTCTTCCAACACCTCTACGGTGGTAACCTACTTTAGCTACCTCAGTCTTCCTGATACACATTTCTGAATTTCTACCAGTCCGTTCCCTAGGGTTTCTAAAGGTATTCCCCTTCTCTACCCTCTTTAGGAGGATTCTGAGGCGGATGTATGCATGGTATGAGAAGGATGGCCCATCAAGGACCTCCATTCATACCCCGATATATCCTACTCAGAGCTCAATGTGATATGAGGCACATTGCTCTGCCCTTGAGGTGTGCCCTAAGATCATATTTTAGTTTAACCCTTTATCAAAAAGTGGACATGTTTTTAGTGTATAGCATACTTCCTAATCCTTTGTATATTTTATATAAACATATTTCTATTTAATATCTTTGCTGCATGATAGCAAATTAATCCGTTTCCCTTTTCAATGAATCTCTTTTCTCCATATAATCATCACATTAGCCGCGATTTATTTCACGTAAGTGCGCATTTACACATAATCGTGGTGGTATTTAATTAGGGGTTAAGTTAATATGTGGCATCTAAACTTAATACAGTGATTTGAAAAAATTATTCAATTAGCAATCCATTTTAAATGAACAGCGATACAGCTAAAAGATAAACGTATGCGCGCTAAAAATCTTTTTAAGTGCTAATGAGCGGAAAATACACGGAAAGCTAACATTCAAGTTTAAACAGCACATCACTGATTATTTCACAGATTTGTATTGAATGTAGTTGTTTAAAATATCACGCATACGCTACAGTGTCTTGTTTTTTTACATGGTAATATTAGCTTCACTTATTGTATCAAATCGGGTACCCTGGTATTACCGATTACACTTTTTTAGAACCAGCTACTTTTGCTTAACAAGGCACCTTTGTGGAAACGGGTACTCTTTTTGGGGTACTTATTTGGAACCGGATACTTTTTTCAAATCCGGTCCTTTTATGGAACCGGGTGCTTATTTTGCACCGGATACTTTTTTCAGAAAGGGGTCCTCTTTTGGAACGAGGTACTTATTTGGAACCGGTACCCTGGTTAAACCATCAGCTCTAGTATCAAATCATAATATGTAAACAAGTAAGCACGGGATTGTCTTCGGCAATAGGTAGGTATTTTGTGTGAGGATGCAAGTTTCACGTTTTTTTGCAGTCTGCATGAAATAGCTATGGTCACGAATCACTTATCTCACAATATATGACGTAAATTTACGTATTTGAGGAAATCGTAAGCTTCTAGCAGTTAAATGACAGAAATGACAGTTTATATGGGAATATATTATATATGTATACCACCGGCTCTTTATGATTTTTTCAGATACAATTATGCTGTATTCGTACGCATTTGGTGAAACTTGAAGCTCTAGTTGTTAAATGGGGCAGAAACTTAAACAAAAATACCGACAATTTAAAAAAACCTTACTCCGAAGGTATTTGATGAAGCAAGTATAAAGAAAAACGTATAGTACAAAACATAAAAGCTGCCACACAATTACAATCTACGAGCCAGAAATTTAAAACCTGTTCAAAAAGGGAAAATGTAATGTTCAAAGAAATCCAAGCTCAGTTTGGTGTCCTGGTGTCCATTTTGAATAAATGTGAAGAGCCTCGATCATATATAGTTCAGGATTCTGATGGGGCATTGTATCGAAGAAACCGTCAGCATTGACTAAGATACCGGAAACGAGTTGAACTTGGAAAGGCAAATACTAGATGAAGACGATAAAAATAACTGGAACCTAAAGAGAAATCAAACATGAAGATTGTACTACTGAAGAAAACAAATACATTACAAAAAAAGAAAGGAAAGTAATTCCTCCCTTAAGACTACATATGAATGAATTTTAAAATATAAAAAGAGAGATGTTGTGAAGTACTACCTTCAATTATTATATTTATTACGATCTTTAATTATAATAGTGTAAATATATTATTATACTACTATTATCTACAACATTGTTCAATATTAGTTTTAAGCCATGCAACACTGTTATTGGAGGGAAAGTTTCCGATTTGGACAAAGTGAAATGGACAGCTCCGTCTGACCACCGCAGGGTTATCTCCTGGGGAGAATTGAGGAATATGAGAACAGGGCAACGAACTTTCAATGGACCAACAAGTTGACTGGGAAGTCTCAAAGCCTTATTGCCATTGGATGGAAAGGCACCACTTTCTTCTCAAACTGAACAAATCCGCATTGAGGGTGTCATCACAGGTCATTGTGCTATCGCACCAATGCTCCGACGGTGGCAAATACCAACAAGCTCCCTCTGCAGAAGCTGTCAGGATGAGGAAGAAGAGAAGTCGATCTACCACTTTCTCTGCCGATGTCCTGGCTCAAAGAAGAAGGCTCAGATTTCTGGGCTCACGGTTCTTCGATAGCCTGACCGAGCTTGGGGAAGATGGATTTCTCGCTTCTTCTTGGGTCATCAGGAAAGCAAGTGTTCGTTGAGGACCACTAGGAGATAATGGGGTTAAACAAATATACCGCCACCCTGCACTTACTGAGGGCACTCACAATGAACAGAAATGTCTCCGAGTGGAAGTGTGGATAGTACCCACGCACGTCTTTTTAACCTAACGTACCCAACCTAGCCAGTAGTCTGAAAGAATCAATCGGTTCTACTTTATAACAATTAATTATACTCTATAATCCCTATATGCATATTTGTACGTATTTAACTCTTTTATACCAAGTATTAAAATAAAAATATTGCCCCCTCGTTGTTTTTGTTGCTGTAGCGGTAACAACACTTCCCGAAGGTTTTTGGGAGTGTTATCGTATTGATGGTCCTTTGCCGGATACAGATCCGGTACCTACCGGTACAAGCATCATTAGCCCGACCATATCGGAACGATTCAATGGAATCGAACTCACCACGGGTAGATGAGGTTGACAATTGGATTGGAGAAGCTATAAATTGCGCTGGCAACCCTTTGAAAGGACTCCACAGCCCCTTGAATAATTTGATATTTTAGTCACCTCTTACGAAAGGCATACCCTCCTGTGGGTATATTCTAAGCCCCCTAACCGATGGGGTTTAAAGAATTCTGGTTACAGCTTATAATGCTGGTGAGTCTAGAGTGGGAAATCTCAAAAATGGTTTACATTGGTAAAGGTCTTCGTAAGTTGTATGATCAGTTTTCGAGTAATTGGTTGGTTTTCAACAAAACAACGTGCTTATTATTCGTTATTAGATTTTCACAAATTTCATTTAATCCACATTATTTCCTTTCCCATCTATTACCTTATTTGTTTAAGAGATTCATAGAAATAAGAAATTTTTTGCAAAGGAAGAGGCTTTTCCAAAAATGTACTCAATGAATGTAGCTCAGGGATAGTTTGAACTCTAATCCCCTGCATTCATACTATTGTAAAGGCGATGCCTCTATCCACTTAGCTATATGACCTCCCAGCTATAGGCTTTGTAATTTTATCTAAGTGTTGGCTTTAGTAGCTATGTATACTATATGCATTTTTTATCCAAATTGTGTAGAATATTTTCCGGTTAGTTCAACAGAACTTACATAATAAAATTTAGTATTATGAGTAGGATTTTAATAATCCCTTTGCAAGTGCATTGGCGTTTTTTATATATGTATGTGTAAATTCGCTCGTAATATCTTTCTTTCGTTTTTTGTCTACAACACAACGACCAGCTTACAGGGTTACAATATATTTGAATGAAAGCTCGTAACTATATTTAAATGACAATCGCTATCCCAAAGGAAAAGAACAAAAGGGATAATAAAACAACAACATGAAAATGAAACCTAAAAGCAGTTGGTATAGTTTTGACCTACAGTTTAGTAGCTGTGTGGAAGCAATATTTATTTGTCTCGAAGCTTTAATATCAAATGTGGTTTTAGATTGCTACATTGTTTTGTGGCACATGTGGCATTTAAAAAGTCAAATACTGAAATATGATCTATGATATGTGTTCTTGTTTTCCAACGGAATTTTAAATTATTATGTTATATTATCATTTTAAAAATCTATGCCTTCAGATATTTATATGTAGTTTAATTTGGGGTATCTAAGCAATTTATGTCATTTCCTTCTAAACAGGTTAAGTCAAATTCTGTTTCACACTTTGTTATTAGAGAAAGTGGTATTCCTTATGTCCCATCTCTGCCAAGAAAAATCATATATCTTCTATTGTGTATCTATATTTCTCAGCTGATGAGTTTCTCTGTAACTGAGCAGTTTAAGATTGCGACGCCTAAGAAGACACTGCCTTTCAAGACTCGTAAAAATTAAAATTTTAAATTATAAGTTTCAAACAAAAATAAGAAAACTAAAAAGTTATAAATATAACAGGACTAGCGAGGTTTCATCGAGTCACTTGGAGGGCAGTGCGCTGCCACAGTTAAAAAACAAGTGTGTGTGTACTTATGTAAGCACGCGAGAAGTATATTCTATAATATGTAGAAAAGAACAGATTGCGATAGGAAACTAAAGTGATAACAAAAAATATTATGACTTTTTTGCAGTGACCCCAGCATGACCCGGTAGAATGTCCCCAAAATCCTCTCGAAATTACCCCCAAATTAACCCGGCAGGACTCCGAAATGACCTAATAACGACCCTGACGTGATCCCCAAATCACATCGGTAGGATTCCGGCAGTGCTTAAAAAGTTATTGCTGAATGACTCCCAAGTGATCCCAAATGACCTGGTAAGATCCCTGGAGAGTACCCAAAATCGTCCCGAAATCACCCCGAATGACCCTGTGAAGGCCCCGAAATAACTCCCAAACTACCACAAAGTGATCCCAAAATGATCCCGGGAGGATCTCGAGAGAATCCAAAAAATCATCTGGAAATAACTGCAGGAGGCCCCGACGGAGTCTCTGAATTCATCCCGAAATGAACCCCAAAATGGCCGAGGGGAGCTTCAAAGAAGTTCAAAAATCTACCCTAAAGTATCGTAAATACTACTCTAGGCAAAGGGCTTCTAAACACCAAGTTAAATTTATTTTTATTTCTATAGACCGGTCCCTGGTCCACTTCCCGGAAGAAAATTCAAAGGAATACTCTCCGGGTTGCGCTGAATGTATTCGGAAAATTTGAATAAAATCGGTGAAGTGGTATTGGAGTCCATAGCTGCATACAAACAAATGTACATCCTTTTTATATATGGATGTGTGTAGATAGATTAAATTTTTTAGAGCACAAACATTAGCATATATGCACATACATGCATACATACACGCATAATATGTATGTCAAGCTGATATGAAATGAAATTATATGCATACATACATCCATACAAACTTCTAAATGCACACCCGAAGTTAAATAACGCAAGCGAATGCTAGCCTTTTTCGAATACATACATTCCACTCAAAGCAAGTTAGCTCGTACAATTCACAGCGAACATACACACGAAGTGCATTTTCAACTGTGAATTTGCGTCACATTTCAAAAAATTCATTCGCATCATATTTCATAAAGCGCCTAAGAAGTATAACTCAAAGAAATCAAGTATTAACAACACAAATATTACAACACCTCATTATCGTGTTGTAATATTCGTCGAACAAATGAACTTTCGAACTTCTTGAAAAATCTTCCCAAACCTCGCTCTCTTCCCTGGGAACACTCGCTGACCGCTCAGATATTTTTTCATGAGACTCTCTTCGCCCGCCGTTATCTGCAATACTGCCACAGCAATTGGCTGTTTCCCCCTTTTATGGCCTTTTGGTATCTTTGGTATCTTTTCTCTACCACCATCCAATGCTTGCATTCCAGGTTTTAAACATCCTCTCTAACATACACAAGCTCGCAGCGGTGCTGTATGCCATCACTGGCACCATATACACAATACTGAATCAAAGGTTTACTTTACAAACGGTTTACTGGTTTATCTGCGCATATCATCAGAATGAAGCTAATATGGTCTTTTGGTAGATATCTGCCCAAGGGATTGCTACATGAACCAGCGCCACAGTCAAAGACTGTCGTCACGAAATTCATACCCTTAGGAACAGCGGAATATTAGTTCTACCTTCTGTTACAAAGTACATTGTTAGACTAAAATTAATTGGGCTTCTTAAAAAGTTTATATATCTTCAGATGATTTATACTAAGCTGCCAAGAAACCTTTAAAGTGTTATAAAGAATAAATATCCAGAATTACGCATGTGACAGCTCCTAGGATACATTTTGTTCAATTGAGTAAATCCTGAATTTCCTGCATTGCCCCATAGCATTGTTCAGTAGAAACATATTTAAGCTTATTATTTCTTCTGGTTTTCGCTTTACTATTTTCATTTATTTTGCAACAATATTTCCTCGTCAACATATTTTCATTTAATATTTACATATAAATCTATATCATATATGCCATACATATATCCGAACTATATAAATCAAAGCGTCACACTTGTCAAACGCTGTCATAGCTATTGTTTAACAGTTTTTGAGTTTTGTGTGCATGACCACAATCACAACAACAACAACAACCACAAAAACAATCTATATAGCTAAATCAAGCAACAAGTTGTGACAGAGCAGCAGACAATAAAGCTAAAATGTTGAAAAGCGCAAACAATGCCTTACAGAATGTCACATAAAATGAATGAATGAATGAAGGGGCATACGCCATGGCGTATGAGTGACAAACTATAATGAAAATATTCCCTTTGCCTTGCAGGCTTAACTATGTTTGTGTGTGTGTGTAAGCATCATTCGTGGTTACACTTATAAGATTATGCCATTTCCTTTGTTTTTATTCATGTTCTTTCTTTTTTCTTATTACGCTCTTCTTATTGTTTACTTTAGACAAACAGCTATTGCGAAAACTATCATGCGCTTCCTGTTCCATCAAACGCTGTCACTTGCCGGTATATCCGGTATGGTTTGTCTTTAGTACCTACATAATAAATTGTAAAAGTTCTCAGTATTAAATGCTATCATATGAGTGTTTTCTTTGGAAAAATTACTTTTTATTACATTGATTTTTCCTGAATAGCAATCTTTTGTACATTCGTCATCATGCTGAGAATTCAAGCTGAGAAGAAATTGGCATTCCATTGTAATTTAGTATATCAAAAATGCACAGGACAGACATATTGATTACATAAATTTTTTCATATATAACATTGATGTATCATCATTTGTTCTTCTACTTCTTATTTGCTCATACAGAAGGATTTTAAGATATTCTCGTGTTTAAATATATATTACGAGCCGCACCCGTGCGCATCTTGCGCAACCAATATAAAAGTCTCTAATCAAATATCAACAGAAATCAGTTCTATCAACCGATTAAAACTTACTTTCCTTGCGCTGCCATCTAGCGTATGGTAAATTCACTGCCCGGTATGCAGTGCACAATATTCACAATAGTGCCATAGTAGAAAAAGATTTCGTACTGTGTAGCTCACAGCGTAACAATATATATTTTAATAAAATATAGCTAAACAGAAAAGCACTACGACCAAAATTGCCCAAAGCTCGCTATAGCCCGTAGCTCCCTCTACAACCAAAACTTTATTTATAGATTTGGATTCCAAATAAGAGCGAAAAGGGACCCGTACATAAAAACAGCATTAGAAATATATATATGATATAACTTTCATGATATAAATGCATATTATCATTTAACAACTCAAATACACTTTGAAGAACAAAACCAACCACGACGCCGGGAGTCATTTCAGATCGATTCATTGCTTTATTATATTACTATGCAAATTTCTCAGCGCCGGATTCTGAAATCTGTGTTCTTTGAAATGTATAAAATTTCCGTGTATGAATCAGTATATGAAAATTTGTTTTCTTTCCATCGTTAAAAGAACAAAGTGTGTATTCTAGTTGTGTTAATATATTTTTTATAAATGGCCATGAAGCAGGACAGCACTCGTTACGCTAGAGCTATCAGAAGCTTTGATACGGTCAATCACGGCACGTTACTGCAAGACTTGAAAGGGTCGTCCCTTCCTCCAAGTCACATAAGGTGGACCGCAAATTATATTTCTGGTCGGCAAGCATCGGTGCAATTCAGGAACATACATCTTAACCCAGACGAGTTAAGCGGGTTCCCACAGGATGGTGTCCTATCCCCGCTTTTATTTAACTTCTACATATCGAAGCTACCTTCACCAGCAAGCATCCACTATCGTTTTCTACGCCGATGACTGCGCAATTATGGCCACAAGCCCATTCCCACACATCGATGAGTTTGTAATAAATAAACAGCTATCTCCTTGATCTCTCCACCTTGTCGCCTCGCGAAATCTGACAGTGGTCACCGACCAAATCATTGGCGACCTTATTTACAACATGTACACGGCAAATGTAGACCCTATTGGACATCCACGTCGACGGCATTACGCTACCGACTGTCTTACACCCTAAAATCTGGGTGTGACGTTCAATCAGGAGATGATGAGAAAATGAAATCGCAATTCAAATTCCAGAGCCGTAGTAAAATCCTCAAATCTCTTGCCGGCAGCACATGGGGTAAAACCAAAGAAACGCTCATTACCACCTACAAAGCAATTGGCCGGCCGATTGAATGCTACTCGTGTCCGATATGGTCGCCAAGTCTAAAGGTTACTCACCGGAAGAAAACACTGCCCTCAGAACCGCTACGGACTGCCTTCGTATGTCCCCAGGACAATACCTCCACAATGAGGCGAGAGTACTATTCATTAGTGAGATAAATGAATATTTATCTAAATATTTATTGAAAAAAGTCCAAGGAAAAAAAACAATTTTCGACCCCTGTATCAACGCCGTACTGTCTATTCATCTTTCAGTCACTCTTTTTACACAGTGATGTATCCTACTCTGACAACATTTTGACCAACTTTAGTTGATTTTGAGCTATCAGCTTTGAGTGGAAACACTTGACGTGAAAAGCCCATCGATAGATGCTGGAAGATTGTTGCTTTTGGCCACCCTGTCATGCATATTTTTATATGAAAAAATATTTAAAATTAAGTATGCATTCGCTATGTCTTGTGTCTACATTTAAATATCCATCAAATCAAAACAAAATCGTTGGATTTAAAACGTTCTTGAATAAAACTTTTTTCTATACGAATACGGTGTGCGAATATTACAGACATACAAAGATATACATATCTACACTATATAGGTCCTTATGTATGCAACAACGACATCACTGTCAACAACAATTGATTGAATAGCTGAATAAATTGAAGTGCATAACTTCCCTACGCCAACGCTCCGCTTGCATTACCGCAAACATACTTGTGCACAGCGCTTCAAATAAAATTTGTACATACATATAGACGAAACACATTCTTAACCGATAGACAACAAAGTTGTAAAAATATATTGTTGGCAACAAATTTAACATCTTGAGTGTGTTAAACGAAAAATTTGACAGAAATACAATTTATTGTCACTAATTTTAAACTGAGTACTGTCGACGAATCATGAGAGTGTATGAGTGTGCTCGATTTTGAACTGTGAAGACTTGAAGAAACTTTTATAACTTTTTACTGCAGCATATTTTAGACAGTTTCCTCCACTTATAGCTGTAAAGCGTATTTGGATTGCACTATTTGCAGAAGAAGAAGATAATTTTATTTGCTCTGCTTGACTATATTAAAGCGCTTTAATTTTAAAAAGTGAATAACTGATATATTACATGATACTCGAAAGGACAACCATCATTGAGAGCAGCGTAGTCCAAATTTCGCTACCAGCTAAAATCCATCGCAAAAAATACTGAAACCGTATCAGTTCGCAGAAAGTATGCAACACGTTTATCATATGGTCAGAAGAATAACGGCCTAACTGCTATACTTTACATAGGGCTTAGGGGGTTATTCCTTATGACCCTGCATGCTTAAACGACGAAACAATATCATTTTCGTTACGATAATCAACGCTAATACTAAACGAACGTTAATTTGACTATCTTAACGTTTAATAAACGAACGAAGTGACTTCGTTTCGTTTTTATTACGTTGATATCGTAACTAAATATATCGTTTTTCGTTCGTTAAGCATGCCTCTTAGGACCATGTGGAAATATGCGGCGCGTTACCATATTTCTCTATTCGTTTAAACTGTTTTAGAGCCATTTATGGTTCATGTTGGAAATTGGGTCGGATATGGTCGATGTGGTATCATGCGATGCGCATCACTGCTAGTTTCCACTTGAGTGGCCGTAAACGCAAAGCTGGAGGAGATCAGCAAGAGCGTACCAGATGTAAAGATCGAGAGTTAGCTCAGCTGTTGATGTCCTGTGATATCTATCTCGCAAGTTGAAACCCGAGTCAGTCTTACCGTCAAAGGAATGTGGATGGCAAGGAGCGTGGACTGACTGTAGATACGCGGGCATGCTGATTCCTTGTTCGATCTGATTTGGTCAACTGGAGAGTAAAGTCCATTACCTGGAGCAAGGTTGCGTACGTCTCTGCGAGTATGAACCCAGTCCAGGGAGAGTGGTTATGTGAAGTCTTGAATTGTACGGCACGGTTTCTACACAAATTCGTTGTGGCAGAGATCGGTGATGAGTCATATTGGGTGTGCACTTCTTAGTCGATCCTGACATCATGATCGATATGCAGAGTTTGGAGAACGGGTTCAGCAGTAATCGAGTGCTGGAGATAGTTCGACAAAGACCCCGAAAGGCAAAGGTAAAGGTTGAATGGATCGATGGCACATAAAGCGAATCAAAAGTACCTGTGAGAGAAACACTGGCATTAACAAAACCAAAAGGATGCACACAAACGAAGGAAAGAATTTCTCAGAAGGAATGCGCACATCGGGAATTGTAGCTAAAAATAGCCGAAAAAACTGGAGGGACACTTTGCCGCGTTCAATAATAGGCCAGCGTTGCTGTAAATCGTTAAGGACTATGCCACGAGAGCCATGAGTATTAAAAGGTCATTAATAGCAACCGTAAGTCGCCTTTGCGCGTGACCGCCAAGGAGCCACAAATGATTTAAAGAATTGTGTTCACGACGATTATTAGGAGCTAACCCCGTAAAACTACGATTTGCACTGATGGACGTATGCATGTATCACAAAGAAGTGTGACGTTCATTATGTATCTACTATTTCTTTTCAGCAGCACCCTGCCAGTACATAATTCCAAAGACCGGGGTGTGTGATTCGAAGCCTCACTGAGTAACCGGACGATGGACAATCCCTCCGCAAGGAGCTACTCCGTAGGAAAATTTTGACACCATCTGCCAGATGTTAAGGAAGAAACCCCGGATCTTGCCAAAACGGCCAAACGTTGATTTCCTTCCAAATACATACAAACAAACCACTTTCCTAACTAGTTATTTTTTAAATAGAAACAAAGTCACGCTTCAAGTAAGAAAACCGGCGTACACCTCTAGTATCGGGCGAATCTGCATCCAGAACAGATGGATATTGATAATATACAGCGAAAGCGCACGATAGCACGCCCACTTCCACAAATTTAGAATATGAGATAGTATCAAAAACAAACAGCTGACTGAGCTAATGAAATCTTGGTAGGTGGATTGGTTTATGATGAAAGATATAAGATCCTAACAGCTTTGGAATATGGGCGTGGGCACTACCCACATTTAGAAGAAGAAAATTCGGAAGTTTAACACTCTGCTAAATATATACTGAATTTGGCAGGGACACTATCCTGCAAAATGTATAGACTAAGTGAAGATAATCCAAACGGGTTTATATACCACGCCCACTTTTCCTAAATGTGTAACCTAACAAAGTTTGCAATCCTCTATGTATTACACTACGTTTGACTTTATTCTATGGTTGAGCTAATAACAGAACTTAACCAAATTTGACAAAGGTAGTGATCTCCAATCCGAACGAAATTGCATAGAACATCAAGCTACAACTGGTAAACAGCATTTTCACCCACTTCAAGTTCATTAGTGGTAGGTTCTGATCGTTTTTGCTTGTGGTATTGAACCAAAATGAGTTCAGAGTAAAAAAGGACTGCGCAGATCAGCACGAGAACTAGACCTTTATAGTAAAAGCACTGACCTGCTACCTCCAAATAGGTACACGTATTCTTGGTACCTGTCTCTGCCAAATCAGTGAGCGGTCTCCTCTTACCTCTGCTTCAAACTTCGGTAGCGATTAATTACAACGGTCAGAACATGACTATAGCCTGCGAAGCCTTTGGGTGCTTTAACCCGCTGCACTATATGCGTATTCGCCTAGACGTTCATTTAGCTTATCATTACATACACCTCTTCGACATTCAGTGTCGACATAAAGGACAAGCAATAATTTCATAGAGATTTTTTCGCGACACTCCAGAGTTACCCCTTATTGTTTGGCTCGACACTGTCCATGATACCCAGCCACACATCAGGACAGGTTGATGTGTGCGACTTGTAGAGTGTGATGTGTTCGTCGAGAGAGGACTAAGTTTTCAAATGCTACTCAGTCAAAGTAGCACTTTTGGAAATATTATCGCTCCTTTTGGTTTCTTAGCCGCCATTGGTTTCGACGTTAATGCTAGATCTCAAAGTTCTTACGAAGTCGAAAGTGGCATGGCTGCCACGCGATAACACGCGCTTCTTTTTGGGATGACATAAATAACTCGTCTGTCCTCATTTACCCGGAAGGGAAGGCCTCTCTCTTTACCTCTCTATCTAATCAAGACAAAGACAGACCGTACAGCGCGTTATAAGGCGCTCGCTCGCATTGTACGCTCTTCTAATCGATTCCGTTCAGATCTGCTGCTCGAACTATCTGATCCATCATAGGTTAAAGACATCAAGCCACTAGAGGTGCCGTTTAAGGCCCTCGTTTTGGTTTTGATGCTTGGGGAGGTTTTATCAATTATCCAGAGCTGGTGGTCTTGCTCAATATCATTGGCAGAGCCTTAACATTTTTGCAAGGGACTTAGGGAGATAAGCAGTATACAAGAAATTTTCGAAATAAATTGTCATCATTTTTGGTTTATTGTTTTGTTGATTTTCCGACGGGTGGACCAATGATGTATATTGAACGATTTCCGTCATCCTTGTCATTTGGTTTCGAGGCAAATCGGTTTCGGCGTTGTGCCGATGTGTCAAGGGATTGGCGGAAAATCGTTCCATATAGATGATTTTTGGCTTTCTAACGGGATCAGTTTTTGATAATTTGTTTCTGGATCATTCCTGAAACATAATAGTTTAATGAGTGTTGGAATAAGTTCATGATTATGGCTTTTTTGAGATCAACGAGGATTATTTCGGTATCATTCCCCACAGTTTCGTTTTGAAACCATTACATATGGAAAGCTGAGGGCCAAGTGTTTTTTATTGTTAATAATGTTCTTAGTTCTCTCTTCAGTGTAGCGCTTACACAAATACAGTTTTTCCTTGGAACATGCCTTAGCCATTATCTGCATCAGAAATAATACCTACTCACTCCTATGCACCTTTTTAATCGAAAATTAATTTCAAAATGCATCAATTCCCATATCATGAATCAACTATCTTTCAACTCTCCACACTTATTTAGTCAATATGAAGTGCAGAGAGCTGTGCTCATTTATTGGCCAGCTCATGGTACTAGTAACAACACACCAAATTACCCACTTACTTAAGTATACACAATCTCGCACAACGCCACACATATTATTACAGGCAATTGTATATATATGGGGTATTCCATCCATTTCAACCATTTTGAACCCGATCCTTTAGAATGGCTGAAAGTTTTTCTCTTTTCTAGCTTACGAAAGACGTTTTCAGAATTTTTCAAATTTTTCATCCAACTCAAAAAGTTATGAAGTTTACACACACCGTTTTTGTGTTTCAAAATGCATATAACGTTTTCAAAAATGACCGTTTGGGACTCTATTTGTTTTTAAATGTAATTTTCGGAAAAAATACAAAAAAATATTTAGAAGTTTTGATAATTTTTAAATTTCAGTTTTTCGCGATGAATTTGCGCCATCTCTCCTAAAAAAGTTCAATCAATCTGCAATCATCCCCACTAATCCCGGAGGGAGTGGGCCGATATTTAATATTGAAAAAAAATTTCCAAAATAAAAATTTTTTTATCAATTGATTATATACAAAAAATGTAAGACACTGATTTTAAGTGATCTTTCTTCTATATTATGGTAATCTACTGATTAGAAATGAATCGCTTTCGCTGTCCAGCAACTGCATTAGCGTATAGACACATACATTCGTATCATACTTATCTCTACGTTACGTAAAAATCATTTCTTACATTTTTTTTGTTATATAATTAAATTGATATGTTGATTTTTGACAATCAATTAAAAATCGGCCCACTCGGGATTAGTGGGGATGATTGCAGAATGATTGGAAGTTTTTTATAAGAGATGGCGACGAAATTCGAAAAATCTCGCAAAACTGAAAATTTAAAAAAACTTTAAAATTTTTGTGAATTTTTTCCGAAATATTACATTAAAATTACTTATACTGCATAGAATCATAGATACTCAAGAGCTTTCAAATTCATTCATTTCAGAAGAATTTTATGCATTATCACTCATACCATTTTTCTAATCTATTTTCCTACTAAATGTCTACCGCATTAAATTGTTTTGCACTTTTGAGAGATAACTTTATTTTAAATGCTTTATTATAAACGCTCAGCTCATCTCATGTTTCATAATAAATATTCATACACATACACATTGTTACGTGTAGACGTTAACTTTGTATGCAGAAATAAATTGTGTAGTAAAAGTTCGTTTAGACGGCAGATAATACTATATACAGGCACAGCCGGCAGATTTATTCCTGCATGAAATTTGGTTTCCCTACATTTAAAAAGCGAGGCCCATTTCTCTTTCCAATCTTTATCCCATTTTTTCTACTTTATCTTCCGTTTTTGTTCCTGTTCTCCGCCGTATTTAATCCTTTATCTCCCTACCACTCTCACTGCCACTCCCACTCCTTTTACCCTTCCCACTCCCATTCCCACCCCAACCCACTTCCACTCCCTCTCACATTCTCTTTGCCACTCCTACTCATACTCACACTCCCACTCTGTTTTTCTTCTAAATGAAAACATTTTTTTCTAAATTTTGATGTTGCTTTGACCTGGGCGTGAATCCAGGATTTTGTGTGAATCCAGGATCAGGTGTGGTATTGAATAGCTGCTTTAATTAATGCCGGAGATGCAGCGGTTTCCTAATAGTGGGCGCGGCACAGCCCACACTTTCAAACATACATATTAATAAATAAAGTACATCTATGCAAATATCAATAGTTTGAGCCTAAGCCACTCGGATTTTTAGCAAGATGAAATGTATATTGCCTGGGCGTGGCCCCGCCCACTTTTCCAAACTTTCTTTCTGAACCATATTGAACCATAACGAAAGAAACTAAAAAAGGTATCGAAATCGGTCAAACAGTTTTATGTTTTAACGAGACTAACGCAGAAATGTTTAAGTAGAATCTGGCAAAAATATTACCGGAGTCGCGCCCTAATACGATCATTGTGGGTGCTGGAATTAAGGCAGTATGGCAACAGTGAGATCTTGAATGCGCTTCTATGTGAGAAACAATAAGATCAGACCAACTCTCACCTTCCCGAAAATGACAAGAAACTTTGCTGTGCATTTCCCGCTCGCTGGGAAACCAGAAAACCCACAAATGTTGTAAAGAGGAGGTAGCCTGAGTCAATACAGATGAGTTATTTAAATTAAATTGCAGTGTAGAAAAACGGGGTTCTTAGAGAAATGTCATGATCCTGAGGGACATGGCTAGACAACAACAAAGATAGCTAAAGCCTCTCTAAATAGTTCTCAAAAGAAATTTTCGAATCACTGCATTCCAGGGATTCGTTCTTGAAAACTGCAAAGAAACGTTCGCTCGCTTCATCTGTTCAAGTAGACGTTGAACAGGTTTACGGTATCTTGCCCGAACAAATTGTCAAATGTTTCGTCGTAATTTAAGAGAGGTATTCGGCTGAGAAGGAATTCCTAGACGCACACGTGGACAAGGGAAAGTAGACTAGACCCCTTTGGTGCACCCCAATTAGCATCATAACAAATATAACTTGCGTGATGTCTTACACCACGCCTATGATCGCTTAGGCATCTAAGCGCCTATCAATGAATGATTACAATTTTAGGACAATCCAATTGGTTTGAGCAGAACCACCATCAGGAGTAACAAGGGATTTGAAGGTTTTTAAAGTAAATTCATCAAAATGACCCTTTTAGCATAACTTGAGTAGGGGTTTTCTGAGTTAGAGGCACGACAACTAACCAAGAAACCGTTATACGGAGGCAGTAATGCTATCAAGCTGCACTGTCAAAATGCGCCCTTTTTCTTCTAGCGTTAAAGGCACTTTCCGAATGTTTTTAAGAGCATTATTGGAGTTACGTTACTATCCGGTAATTAGAACCATTAGACACTAGCCCAATCAACTCATGAACAATTTCATATAACCACATCGAACCTTCTAGATCAGTGGATCTTAGTCGCCTTTTACAACATGCATGCCATCGCGTGTATATTCCAAGTGGAGGGGTGACATAAGGTCAATGGCCATAATACCAATTGGCCTTATGAAAACTTCAAATGTCCAAAAATTTATTGAAGTTTACAGCTATATAAAATGGTCACAACCTTAAGATTGCAATGTTTTATTCCAAATTTTCGCCTGCAGCACTACTTTTCTTAATTGTGGTTTCGTTACAAACTTAGGTTAAAATCGGAACCGCTAAGGATTACTCTGAAATAAAAACATATTCAAACGCGGAAGCTATTTGCTTTTGTGCTGATCTTTAATTGCTGAATATGGTTATGGGTTTTCCCGAAAGGTCATAACGGCCACTGATTTTATGGCATCTGTGTGGTTGAACGTCAATTAGCCTTTCGGCCGTTGACCTTATGTCACTTCACCATTCTAAGCGCCATTACCCTTACGTACCCTTGGAGTGCTTTGTTAGACCTTAGCTATGGTAGTGTCTCATATGGTTTTGCATTCATATCTTCAAATGCAGTGCCGTCCAACCTTATTGAAACTGTAAGTTTCCTAGAATTTCTCCCAACGCAACAGCAATATTATTTCAAGGAAGGCTTATAGCAGACTCCGTATTTAACAGAACGCTTCTGAGCTTCAAAAGTTCAAATTTCATGACTCTCCATGTTACAGCCACTTAAAAGCTCAACTAAATTGCACACTACATATGTATGTATGTGACTTTAAAACCCTTAAACAAATCATCGTAGATCAATTTCCGCTTCGCATCATTATTACAACATTGATTACTGTTTTCCGGTCAAACAAGTGCAACTAACCAGAGTCAATATGTCAATTTCAGCTTTACTAGTAGTACATAGCTCGACAATCACAAGCAGCAGACAAATGTATCCGTTTTCAATGGCTTCAACGGAAGTGATGCAGAAAAAAGCGAGTTTGATTGCAACTTTGAGTATACAAACGCAGCCACTTACGGCATTTAAAGCTCACTGAGTTGCAAGAGATAAGAAGAGCATGGCAGCATAGCAGAACAAGACACACATATATGATGCATGAAAAACAAAAAGCACCAATACAACAAAAAAGAATGAATTTAATAAAAACCCAAAACCACTGCCGATAACTGAACTGCGAATGCAAATGCATCAAGCAGACGGAGCCAATTAAATGCAAAAAATTAAATTGACTTACATATTTGTTGGCCGATACTTCCGCTGTTGTTGTTGCAGTGAGTTGCTGATGTTCGCTACGCCCGGGCTGCTCTGTTCTTGGATTACTGCCTATGCATGCGGGAGTCGAACTGAACGCATCCATACGATAGCTGAAATGGTTTAAACGCATTTCAGCGCTTATGCCTGTTGTAAAATTGGTTAATGCGTTGTAGTCTATATATAGAACAAAATCAGCAACAAGAAAAGTTTCTTGAAAACCGCCGTACCAAGCATGCTTTAACACATAATTGCACTACATAGATGCAATGTTTAAAAAGATTAAAATATGCCATAAGGAAGGAATTGGGGAAAAACTTTTACAAATGCACTAAGGATGCGATTATCTAGACCACTTCAACATGTCAATTCAGTAAACTAGAGTCGAGTTGACTCATGAGAAAAGGCTTCGAGAATTTACAAGTATAATCGAAACGCGTCGCTTGTCCGTCCTGATGTCACGTTGTTTAATTTTTCCCAAATCTGTAAAAACAAAAGTTATTTTAACTTATGACAACTACATATTGGCAACGTTCGATAAGCCTTTTGACCCCGTCAAATTTCCATCTGCCAATTGGTCTTATAAATGGACATAAGGTTAACTGATTTTATGATATTTTCAAATTTAAGAAATTTGTGTTTGATCAAAGAAGAGTGGAGCTATGTATGCAAAGATAAGTATGTATGTGTCCAATAGGACGGATTACCCAAATTTTATTGCGGTGATATTAAAAGCCGATTATTACCACCTCCTTGGCTTGTTAGTAGATTGAAAGCAATCTTTCGCTGATCATCGATGAATATAAATTAAAGTTCATTCTACGAATTGTAGGGCTTAGAAGGGACGAATCTTCAATGGAGACAGAGGGTTAAAATTACCCACAATTAGGCATAAAATCCGAAAAGCTCAAGAAAATGTTCCCAATAGAAGCTGTGTCATGGTTTCTGAGGAATAATGACGAAGTAGCGAAATCTGTGAAGCTTTTGTTGTAAAATCAACTTGTATGGGCTTTTAATTTGCTTAGCTATTTTAGTGCCTGAATCCGGAAGCCGTTGTTTTTTTCAAATTTCTAACAATAAAAATAACTGCGTTGATCTGGGCTACATTGCATGGTGTAAAAAAAGTTATGTGGAATTCTTATGTTATGTGTACAAGAATAAGATCGCAAAGTCAACGCTGCAAGGTCATGTTGTGAAAATGGAGGAAGACATTCCGGCTCAGAAAATATTCCTGTCGGCATTATCTTTTGAAGTAAATGAAAGATGGACCTCCACTGTTTTGGGCAGTTCGTTATTGTCTTCAACTGTAATCAGTTAGTATGAAGTTTAAGTGACTGACGAACTTGCTACCCAACAGCAAAAATAGCTATGGTGTTTAAGCACCTATTAAGATTGCTTGTGATTATGAAGTGTTTTGTTATATATATTTGAGTTGAAGTTAAAAAGCCACATTTTTTATAAAGTCACATCTGCTGCCTCAAAGGAAACTCCACACACCTACATAGAAATGCCTACAGACAAAATACCCTAAACAAAAAAAAGCGTGAGTC
This sequence comes from Eurosta solidaginis, assembly GCA_029619165.1. Lineage (NCBI taxonomy): Eukaryota > Metazoa > Arthropoda > Insecta > Diptera > Tephritidae > Eurosta > Eurosta solidaginis. The sequence continues at coordinate 21,394 of JARSSU010006549.1, forward strand.
AACAATTTATTTGTTCCTGAACAGAGCTTTTTGATTAATAGAAACAATTACGAATTGCTGTTCACAACAAGAACAGCAAGTTCGAATCAATTGGCTTTTCTAGTGACGAAAGAAGCCAGAGCAAGAAGATATCCATTCTTTTAGCTAGCCGGATAGTATTAGTCCTCACATACATATGTACTATAAACTTTGAGGATAAATATGTTGAAGCTCATATCAGCCAATACGGATATGAATGAATCAAATTTATTCCACTTGGTTAGTTTCTTTTGGAAGACATTGTCGTGCAAGATTATACATAATTTATGATAGCTATTAAAACACATAATGGTCGCGGTGGTATATCGACACAAGTAATACTAAGTATGTAATTTATAACTCATTGAGCTTGGTAATACCTTAGTACGTAAATCGCATATTAATCAGCGAGCAGCGTAACGACATTGGTCTCAACTTTCGGGATGAGTTGATGCTGAAGGATGGGTTAACCTAACAAAATTAGATGCTAACTTCTGTGAGTGCTACATGAAAGGGAAATACTACATTCAAATTTACCTGTAGTACTAACACTAAACTCTGCTTCGTTTTTGTAAACCACTGCTCTATCCTTCTTGCCCAAAGGATTAGTTCAGCGGAACAAAAACCTAGGACTTGCAACAGCCAGATGAGGCAGTGGGTAAACTATAAAAAATCCACTCATGTAAGTACGGCTGCAAATATTTCAAATATTTCTCCTACACGTTCTGGGGGAATGAGAAAAGTCGGATATTTAAAACAAAAGCAAGAAAGTCATTCAATTATTAAAGCACGAACAACGCGTGGCATCTCTGCGGCACTGAAAAAAACAATGGGCGTGAGCACCAAGAGTAGACGTAAAGTTCGATGTGAAAACGTATAGCTTTACGAATCTTCATAGGATACTTATCGGTAGCAACCTGTACCGTCAATTTTCGTTAACTATAAGATTTTTTTTTCAGCCATCTGTTTTGTATCGGCTTGTTAACGACGAGTCATAGGCTCATCCGATTATTAACGATGGGCTACAGATGCGTTATCTATTATATATTCAAAGTTCATCTGATTCATAACAAACAGATAATTTGTCGATAACAAATCGATAGCATGCCGGTAACAAATTGGTTACAATCCGATAACTTTTTGATAACAAATTAATAATTTTTCGATAAAATCGATATTTTTTAATTAATTGGTAACATTCCGATAACATATGAACAATTTTGTGAAAACATATCTATAACTATTCGATGTAAGGTTACGTTGAACTGGGTGGTCTATAAAGACTTCAACTTTCGTACGTGAAGGCTCATATGCAACTTTTGTCTCCTTTTGATTGTTCCCAAGGAGATTGGGACGTCTACCGTAGATGCACCCTCCTTTGCCATTTTATCCGCCTTTTCGTTACCTTCTATTTCTCTAACCGAGAACTCGGTATGCATGCACGTATCGGCTTGATCGGGGTATCTCTAAGACTTGTTTGCATTCTAGGATACTTTTTGATGAAGTGTAGTGTAATACCATTGCCGTAATGACCGCTTGCTATCAATATATATTGACGCAATTGCAGCTTAACCACTATTCGATAACCTTTCGATAAGAAATCGATAACAAATCCATCCCTCGCCAACATTGCTGTTTATATATATAAATTTTATAAAACTTAGATAGCTCGTCTACACTCCGTCGATATCAAACTAATAATTCCACGAACAACGGGTAACTCATCGATAACTAATCATAAATATCGATAATAAGTTAATTACACGCCGTCCGGTTTCGGTTTGGCTACGGTTTTGATTTTTCATATTTCCCCTCCCTTTTCGCTTACTCATATTTTCCTTTTTCCTCGCTTTCTCTTTTATGTATTGTTACGAATTTAGTGCAATTCCGCTTGTTCCAAATCCTCTACTAACGTTCGAATTACTAAACTGTTGAATAAATAACTCCACTATTAAATATGCAAAATGGCTTTTATTAAAGTACTTCACAATAACACTTCTACTTCTCAATATATAGCGTGCTTAAATCAAACTGATTCGTCGTGCCTCAGCTGGTGCTGCTTTTATACTCTTTGGTTTCCTCGTTGACATATTTCTAGGCGTTTCTATTTCTATAATTTGCTACTTGTTTACCAGCTATAAAGTTACAAGCAATAACATAACTACAGATGCACGTTATAGCTTCTCATATGCGCGTGTATATGTGAGTGATACTTCCGCCGATGATTTCCTACTATTGGTAGTATCTAGGATATATGCATGTGTTTGTGCTCTCCGCTGCTTGTATGGAGATATGTATAGACATAGTGATTTACTTGTTGATGTGCATACAGTCACTGCTTAGTATTTGACTTAGAGATGATAGTATCCCTTAGCGTTGCAATATTCATCACAGTATAATAGATGTGTTTTCCTGCCTTCGTTGATTTCCATTAAATGATTTTCTATCTGATTTCGGTCACATCAACTCTCCCCTTTACATCGTTTCCACATTATGCCAAAGCATAGTAACTACGCTTAAGTTTACATTTTGTATTCCCCCTGTCTACCGTGAGCTAAGATACTAACACGTCACAAATCAATTAGGAAGTCTAAGATTTCGCCTTTAAAGTCATTCTGTACCTCAACGACGAACAAAAATACCAACTTTGTAATAAAGCAGGGTAGGTATTCCCCACGAGCGAGTGAAACAAATATTTAAATTGGCTTTATCTCCGTAATTATTTGAAGGGCGTATGAAATATTTGGTATCATGATTCCATATACGAGGTTATTTGGTGGAAAAGGTATAGACCGTGGAAGTGGGGCAGGAGTGAGATTGTGAATGAAACAAAAGTTTTTCTCCCAATGAATCTGTAATTTTATTCGGTATATAGATTCCATATATTAAGTAATTTTTGGATGGGAGAAATATAGAGTGGAAGAAGGAGTAAAAGTGTAAATTGGAATTAGAGTGGGAGTGAGAATGATAGTGAGAGTGGAAGTGGGAATGGGCTTGGGAGAAAGAGTGAGGATAAGACTGAGAATAAAGCAATAAGGAAAGGACAGAAATAAGAAGCAGAATTGGAAAAAAGTAGTAGAGTTGTAGTCTATTCGTTGATATAGAATGATAGAGGGAAGGGAAGTCCACTTTTCAAATACTGGGCAGGACAAAATTTGACGGGTAAGCTAATTTTATACACAGCAAAGATTTGGGATCTTTCCGTTGTGACATAAAAGGCTTATTGACAATTTCACAAAGTATTGGGGTTTATTAATTTTTCGCAACCGGAATCACAGTCAAAAACTTGGACATATTTTGGAACTGAGCTTGAAGGACTCTCTCATTCAATACGTCCAACTGCTGTCTATAATGTACATTCTGTGCATTTTTGCTCGCTACATCTATTGCTTCACTCCTAATAATACGGTGTAAAGCAATACGTCAATGGGAGTGTTACGACTTGATTTCTTGTATGCATGTATTTGAAAGGATATTTTGAAATAAAGCATACAGTAATTTTCGTTACGCTTTATGTTATAATTTGCATTTGAATAACAATCCATTCAATCCAGCACCACACATATGATTTATCTTGCATTTATTTAATTTCTAAATATTAAGAATATTGCGTATTTCAAACTTTACTACAATCCCTTTATTTTGTTATACATTTAAAATTTGGACTTAGGAATTATATCCTTTTTTTTTAATTTTTTTTTACTTTTTGTAAAGCATTGGCAATTTTGCGTTGTCACCATTTATTGTGTTTAGGATAATCGTCCGTAGGTCGACATTAAATAACATTACCAATAAGCGTTTGCTTTATAAATAGACCTTTCAAGATTTAGGTTAGTCACTTTGCATATAAATCTATTCAACAGCTTGCATTTGCCCTGTTTTGCTGATTTGAATCCTTCTTCTTATTTGAAACAACCTTTTCTTACTTATCCATCAGATTGCACATGGTTTTGTTAACTTATATATTTAAGTCGATACACGCGCTGGCTGAGTTGCATTCATGGTTGGGTGCAGTGCCGCTGAATTGTTTTTTATGAGTTAAGAATTTGTTGGTGGGTTTTTTTTCGGTCTGATAAGAAGCAATGTGCCCAGTTAGCGCAAAAGAGCACCACTTTAATGTTTCCGAAAAGCCATACTGCCTACTATATCAATGCCTCAGGTCAATCCTTGGAAAAAGCTTGCCGGCAAAAATTGATCTGCCTTAGCGCAGATAGCCATCAGATATGGCATAAAACATCTCGCCTCCACCACGCCGTTTTGCCGGAAAAAATAAAAAAAAGTACTCCTGCATCATTACGCATATCTTGGCGCTTGAGATCCTGTGAGTTATAGCTTTATCAAGAACGCTTCACAAAAGTTTAGGAATAAACAAAAAAATAAATAAAAATGTTACGAATATAGCCAGTGCTCAGACTTATTGAATCCGGCAAGCTCCGTTACTAACACATTTTGTTATAGCCCGACTACCTCGGATATGACTTTTTCTCAACATTCAAGCCTTGAGCTTTATGGATTTTATTCACCTCTAACGATGGGCATGCCTATCGCTGGAATATTCTTAGACTCTCAATCTGTGCTATTATACATTAACCTCCCTCATTGTACTACAACAATCGGTAGAAGGATACTATTGGTTTATTTAGTTCGTCCAGCCCCTTTCTATCGTTCGATGAGGCGATCCCGCATACTGTGGGAAAGACTGAAACTTAAAGTCAACGAACTGGTTGGACCTTATCAGTGCGGTTTCAGTCCTGGTAAATCTACTATCGACCAAGTAATCGCAATGCGATTCAATCAGTCGGAGAATAACTCTTTCCAACAAATGTTACTTGGACTGAGTAGGCAATTGAAAAGTAAAGTCCTCCCTCAATGAACAAAAATCACACTCTACACCTTCGTACATCAAACCGGTACTGATATATATAACTTGGAATCGGAAGATAAGATAGCTCTCGGAGCGCTCGAGTGAAAAGCTCTCCCGAAAATGTATTGACTTTTTCGTAATGCCGATGGCGAGTATCGAAGGAGGTGAGCTGTATGAGTTTTACGCAAAGATATCTTTGTATAGCTCCTGCCAAAAACTTTTTTGTCGGACAAAGAAGAGGAAAAGGGTAGGCCTAATTTCGTTGGATGGAATGCAAAGGGGAGATTAGCTTAATTAGCTCAATATGTAAGTAAGACTTTCAGTGACTTAATGTGCAGGCCATTCTAGTTAAATCCTCAATTATGACGTCCACTGTGTAGTTCATCATAACTGAAACAATAAGCTATACGAATTTGTGTGAAATATGAAGTTATAATGGGAAAAGAGTAAAATGTTATAGCGTAGGATAATTTTAACTTGAAGTATTTTAGAAAAGTGTTGCCTTCATAAGAATTTACGAAACTTCAACACACTTGAATGAAATGCGATGCAAAGCTTAAAATATTTACCCGCTACTAATATTTTATTCGCGAATTGTTTGGCTATAAATTTAATCTGTTATTGATTTATTCGAAAACTTTTAAATTGCTTTATTCGTCGATATCTTTATAAGTGTTTGTATGTTTTCAAATCAAACATATCTCTAACCGTCATCGCACGTATTGCATAAGCCTTCTTAGAACTATTATTTACTTACGACTTTTTAATCAGCATAACAAACTTAGACTCACGTTCCAAAACCTATATCAATGATTTGCATGCTATTTTATGCCAGCTGTTTGCTCAAGTTTATGGCATATCGTCATATTAACGCCAAAATTTGCTGAGTTGACATTTGTTGTTGTTTGTTGGTTTTTTATTGTATCTGCTTGTGCGTATAACGGAAATCACTTAAAGTTTTTCAAACAAATATTTCACTCGTCAATGTGTGGGGGTGCATAAGCTCGAAGTTCGATTACGGGATGCCATTTTTTGTTTTTGTTACAAGCAACCACCTCATCTTCTATTTAATCAGAGCTTTCTTCACCGTTGTAACCTTTCCACGTTTACGCAAAATTTCCACTCACTCTTGTACTCTCTAACTGAAGTTTTTAATCTGAAAAGGATTTTATGATACATTACGCTCATCCGCTTACAGCTTTGTAAATTACATTTGCTTTCAACTGGAGACACTTAACATCTATTTTTGTATTAACTTTATATTTGTTTAGTTGTTTTTGATGGCATTTCTTTTACTTCTGTTATTTTATTTCTGCTTTGTTTTTTGTTTATTCACGACTTTCTGTTTAATGTCTTCCTCGATTTATGCTCTGGAGCATTTATGGCACTCTCACCGTTGCCATTTGTTTTATGTCATATTTTTTCATTGCATTTTCTTTATTTCCTTTTCAGTGCCCCTGTTTTCTTATAGGTGGTTGTATTTATGATTTTTCTTTCGCTATGCAATTCGCAGTAGTTTAGATGTTTCTATTAACAAGGGAAATGCTCCCAGTATTTCGTCTCCACATATATTCGGTTTCATATTCATATTTCATTTAAAAACATATGATTCACTGCAAAAACAAGCACGGTGGGAGAGGGATTAAGAATAGGAGAGAGCGGATGAGAGAGAGAGAGGTACAGTTATAGCCTAGCGAGGCTTGATTATTCTTCTTCTCCTTGTAGCATTAGGGAGACTCTCCGATGGCTGTGGGGAGATTTATCAATGTTCAGATATTTATCCTAGTGCTAGGTACTAGACCGACTATCTCGGAAACTGTTTGATATGGCCACCTTGGAACTTCTAGGGCATCCAACTCACTCCTTACGCGAAAAGCTTTATATCCCAAGAGTCTCGCTTGGTAAATAAACATGATACGCGACAGGTATGTGAAAACCTGATACTTCACAGCCACTCTTTTTCCTTGATAAAATGTTGGCGTTAAAGAAATTAATCCCCTATCTCTTTAACGCCAAATTTTTAACATGGATAAGGGGCGGACTTTCACAACTTTTTTTGTTTGTATGGGGACCAAACCTGCCTAATGTATATTGGAACGAATTTAAGACATTCCTCGAAAAATCAACTAAATAAAATGAATAACTTTGGGAAGACTTCGAGAAAACATTGCGATCATTTTGAGGATCATTTCGAAACTATTTAGATGCAATCAGCTGGATTATTTTCGGAATCATGTCGAGCATTTTTCGACATCGATTTCTGGATCACTTTGAAATTAGTTTTGGAATTATTTCAAGATTACTTAAGACCTGTTATATCGAGGTTCACTTCGGGACCAATTTAGTACAATTTCAAGAAAACCTCGAGATTATTTTAAGGACCATTTCGAGATTACTCGTTGCTACTTTATGGCGAGTCAATTCTCGATTATTTTAGGAATAATTTCGAGATTATTTCGGGACCACTTTCGAACAATTTTAAGATCAATGCGAGATTTGTTTTTTTTTCGCAATCATTTGGAAACTATTTTAGGACCAATTTAAAGCAATGTTATTATTATTTTAGTAGAAACCCTGGAAGAAAATAGCTTAAGCTGCAACCGTGTTAACTTCTATATTGACTGTCAACCAGCAATTAAGGCAATAATATCGCATAGCACAGCATGTAAATGCGTGTTAGAGTGTAAGCAGTCTCTGGAGAGAATTGGGAGAGGGATAGATGGGAATGAAAAATGAACTAGCTAAAAAGGGCGCATCCCTTGAAGCTTGCTCCGTATACGTCTCAATTAGACTGGGAGAGATTAATCGAGACCAAGCGGGAAAGGCGTGGGTTCAAGCGCGGGGCTGTAAAGTGTCGAATATTTTGTGTAGGACTTACAACCTTAGACTAACAAAGTTGCTTCTATCATTGAAAAGAGAGGACTGTAGACTCATGACGGGTATTCTGACTGGACACTGCCTTATTTGAAAGACTGCTGCAGATTGGCAACGAACACAGCTGGGTTGCAAATTTAATAGTTGGTAAGTTATGTGAAGCGGAAGAACCACCAAAATCTTACTTCTTGGCTTGCAAGCAGCTATCAAAAACCAATACGACACGAATGCTAGATTCGTCAACAATGCCTTAAGGATTTTGTGGCTAAACGGTGACAATGACAAGAAAGTGCTATTGCTGGTCACAGACGCCGCCACGTTCATGTTAAAGGCTGGTGAAATGTTGAACTGTTTTTACCCAAATACTAGCAGACCAGGCAGATATTGCTCTGCCCTAGCTTTGGCCTATCTGCATAACTTTTGAGCAGTTTTTACCTCTTAATCTCTCTTCCCCTCTCTCCCTTTTTTCCTTATCTTTTTATTCACTCGGCCCTCTTCCTTTCCCTTTTTCTGCGTCTCGCTCTCCCTCTCCGTCTACCCAAATCTCTCTATCTTCGTTTATCTCCTTCTACCTTCCCTCTTTTCTCTCTCTAGTTATTCTTGTCCTTCTCCATCCCTTTTTCCCAGTTCCAGTCCCACCCCACGTCCTAGTCCCAGTCGGTCCCTGCTCCGTTTCCCCAAAAAAGTATTATAAATACTAATCTAGGTACTACTAGGTCTCCTAATATAGGTAGCCCTTTACCTATATGCCCAAATTCAGGTAAATCGAACCGAGAACAACATTTGTTCCAAAAAATCGGTCCCTGGTCCTCTGCTCGGAACAAAGTATCATAAATACCTATATACCAAATTTCAGGCAAATCGAACCGTGAATAGAGTTTGTTCGAATAGGTCGGTCCGTGTTCTACTTCCCGGAAAGAAAGTTCACAGGTACGGTATCTTATCTTTCAAGTTGGATTGGATCAACATAAAAGTTTGCAAGAATAAATGGTGCAGTTTATAAGATATAGTGTTTCTTAATAGCTAAGGCTAAAACTCTTCAGGATTCTATGCCGATTCTACATGGCCGAAATACACAATGTGACAAATTTAAGCTTTCCGTGCGAATCAAAGCAGCAAAACGTATTTGAATGGGTCCAACTTCTAAAAAAAAATATCATGGTTACCTTGTTGTAAGTTTGTTCCAATATAATATTGTTTACGGAGCGAGCAGGGAATTACAGCTTGTATAAGAGAATCGGCCTTCATAACTTCGTTGTTCATTAGCGTAGCAGAAGAATTGACACTACCGATGGCATAGCTAAAAATTTCAAGCATCCAAGGCAAAAACCTGCGAAACTACAAACAAAAACTGAGAATGATTTACCAAAAAAATGTTGCCAGTGGAAGCAGAAAAGCAAAGTTTTACATTATTAGCACAGTGTAATCAAAGTTATTTCGGTATGTTCATCTGCTTATTCATTTGTGTTTTGACGTAAATGATGAAGCTATTTTTACACGTTCGAAGTTTTAAATGTTGTACCCCTCCAACATAAAATTCCATGACCATACTAACAATAATACTACATAGCACATACATATGTATGTATTTAGAAGTATTGGCTAAGTAAATGGTTTATTGATTTTGATGCCAATAAAGTGTTGACTGCTCTTGGTATTCGGAGCATAAATAGATATATAGAATATTATGTTTATTATTCTATATTTATTAACTCAAATAAAACTTAGACTAAAACCTAAACTAAAAAGAACAATGTCGTATCTTAAAAGGGAAAGTCCCAAATTATATTATGCGTTGAAATTCAAAGTATTACTAGACGTTTGCTGTAGTTGCTAAAACTCAGCTGTTCTATGATGTTGCCACATATTGCGGCAGGGTTCGATTTGGGTAGTCACTACACCACCCCCTTTCCAGAAAATCCGCCGATTTGCTGGCAGCAATACTTGTGGCTTGTGTTATTGCTGCTAATTCATCTCAAACATTATGTCTTGGATATTTATTAACAACCAGATATGGCCCGTCGTAAGGTGCTTTCAACGACTTTTTAATTGTATCGTCGCGTAAAAAAACATGGCTACAAAAGCGCAGATCCTTGGGAACAAATACCGCAGGATTACCATTTTGTGACGTTTATATTTTATTGGTCGAACGGTCTCAAAATGTCGTCGTAGTTCTCGTAAAAAATTATGTTGGTTGTTTGAAAATAATTCCTTGGTTTGTGTTTGCAATTGCGTTTGCGTACGCGTGTGCGTTATCGATTCTATGCTTTGGTTTTTAAATCCACCAACACGTCATAGTGTCTTAGGAAATCCGCACCTATTATAGGATGCGCAGCGTCGGCGATTCTGAAACACCACTTAAATGGCCGTCGTTGGCCGAGATCTAATGTGATCTGTCGTTTGCCGAATGTATTAGTTGTAGTATTTTTTGCAACAACCATTTTCATTGCGTTTGGTTGCATACTCTCACCGTGACGTTTGAGTACAACCGAAACCTCGGCGCCCGTGCCGATGAGAAATTTCATTGAAGACGTTCTGTCTCAAATGTAAAGGCGGTCAAATGTAAAGGCGGCTGGAGTTCACATCCTCCTCCAACATAGCCGCTTTGTACGTAGGGCTGACTAGTTTTCCGAAAGCTTTGGTGTGAAAGCGCATGGTAGCCGACACCGTGTTGCGTTCTTGCCGAAAATATGATGATACTAACAGATATCGCGGTTTGTATCCCGTGTGTCCTCACTGCGTGAGCTGGTCGGTCGTGCTTGTTGCCGAGGCGCTCCGATCCGTTGCTGTTTATTCGTTACCTCCCGCTTCTCTAAACGAACTAGGCTATCCACCAACTCTGACATGGCTGCTGTTACATCGTCACTTGGTTTGCCATGGGTAGCGAGGAAATAATGTCGCTGGCATGTGCCAGTACAGCTGAATCGATTTCGAAGACGACTGTAAAATATTTGGTTGTACTATACTTTGTCGTCAGGGTCACCACTTGTAGAATATTATGTTTATTATTCTATATTTATTAACTCAAATAAAACTTAGACTAAAACTAAAACTAAAAAGAACAATGTCGTATCTTAAAAGGGAAAGTCCCAAATTATATTATGCGTTAAATTTCGAAGTATTACTAGACGTTGGCTGTAGTTGCTAAAACTCAGCTCTTCTATGTTGTTGCCACATATTGCGGCAGGGTTCGATTTGGGTAGTCACTACAGATATATTTTGAAAAAAAAATTTTTTTTTGCGCTTAATTTATAATGAGTGTTGTGTGAGGCTAGGATTGTATGAATACACCGGCATGTCTGTTTATTTTATTCGGTGAGAAAGGTCATGCTACAGTGTAAAGTAGTAGTGAGATTTAAGAAAAAATATTCCAGCATATACGATAATTTGTGTTAATGAAGTCGAGAGTTTTATTTTAGAAGTTATAGCAATAACCATTAGTACCTGTTTGAACGAGCTCTGCTGGGTATTCTTCGATTATCCGCAAAATACATTATACATATTCAACTGCGATTTCAGTCAGTAATTGTGTCTCCCAATAGCTGATGTGTTTTGAACAAAGTTCACATCAAGATACTTTATACGTGAAAATGCAAGAAAAAACAACAAGGGGAACGTATAGCACACCGTTATTTTTTAGGGGTAAATTTATTAGTATTTTTTTACATTCTTTAATAATTTCATACACATATTTGGTTTCATTTAGTTATTCAAATTACCAATAGTACATCCAATTTTTATACTCAGTTGAGCAGAGCTCACAGAGTATATTAAGTTTGATTGGATAACGGTTGGTTGTACATATATAAAGGAATCGAGATAGATATAGACTTCCATCATCAAAATATCAGGATCGAAAAAAAATTTGATTGAGCCATGTCCGTCCGTCCGTCCGTCCGTCCGTTAACACGATAACTTGAGTTAAATTTTGAGGCATCTTGATGAAATTTGGTATGTAGGTTCCTGAGCACTCATCTCAGATCGCTATTTAAAATGAACGATATCGGACTATAACCACGCCCACTTTTTCGATATCGAAAATTTCGAAAAACCGAAAAAGTGCGATAATTCATTACAAAAGACAGATAAAGCGACGAAAGCTTGGTAGATGAGTTGAACTTATGACGCAGAATAGAAAATTAGTAAAATTTTGGACAATGGGCGTGGCACCGCCCACTTTTAAAAGAAGGTAATTTAAAATTTGTGCAAGCTGTAATTTGGCAGTCGTTGAAGATATCATGATGAAATTTGGCAGGAACGTTACTGCTATTACTATATGTACGCTTATTAAAAATTAGCAAAATCGGAGAAGGACCACGCCCACTTTAAAAAAAAATTTTTTTAAAGTAAAATTTTAACAAAAAATTTAATATCTTTACAGTATATAAGTAAATTATGTCAACATTCAACTCCAGTAATGATGTGGTGCAACAAAATACAAAAATAAAAGAAAATTTCAAAATGGGCGTGGCTCCGCCCTTTTTCATTTAATTTGTCTAGGATACTTTTAACGCCATAAGTCGAACAAAAATTAACCAATCCTTTTGAAATTTGGCAGGTGCATAGATTTTATGACGTTAACTGTTTTCTGTGAAAATGGGCGGAATCGGTTAATGCCACGCCCAGTTTTTATACACAGTCGTCCGTCTGTCCTTCCGCATGGCCGTTAACACGATAACTTGAGCAAAAATCGACATATCTTTAATGAACTTAGTTCACGTGCTTACTTGAACTCACTTTATCTTGGTATGAAAAATGAACGAAATCCGACTATGACCACGCCCACTTTTTCGATATCGAAAATTACGAAAAATGAAAAAAATGCCATAATTCTATACCAAATACGAAAAAAGGGATGAAACATGGTAAGGTAATTGGATTGTTTTATAGACGCGAAATATAACTTTAGAAAAAACCTTATAAAATGGTTGTGACACCTACCATATTATGTAGAAGAAAATGAAAAAGTTCTGCAGGGCGAAATAAAAAACCCTTAAAATCTTTGGCAGGTATTACATATATAAATAAATTAGCGGTATCCAACAGATAATGTTCTGGGTCACCCTGGTCCACATTTTGGTCGATATCTGGAAAACGCCTTCACATATACAACTACCACCACTCCCTTTTAAAACTCTCATTAATGCCTTTAATTTGATACCCATATCGTACAAACTCATTCTAGAGTCACCCTGGTCCACCTTTATGGCGATATCTCGAAAAGGCGTCCACCTATAGAACTAAGTCCCACGCCCTTTTAAAATACTCATTAGCACCTTTCATTTGATACCCATATCGCACAAACAATTCTAGAGTCACCCCTGGCCCACCTTTATGGCGATACCTCGAAAAGGCGTCCACCTATAGAACTAAGGCCCACTCCCTTTTAAAAAACTCATTAACACCTTTCTTTTGATACCCATATTGTACAAACAAATTCTAGGGTCACCCCTGCTCCACTTTTATGGCGATATCTCGAAACGGCGTCCACCTATGGAACTAAGGATTACTCCCTTTTAAAATACTCATTAACACCTTTCTTTTGATACCCATGTTGTACAAACAAATTCTAGGGTCACCCCTGGTCCACCTTTATGGCGATATCTCGAAAATGCGACCACCTATACAGCCACCACCACTCCCTTTTAAAACCCTCATTAATACCTTTAATTTGATACCCATATCGTACAAACACATTCTAGAGTCACCCCTGGTCCAACTTTGTGGCGATATTTCGAAACGGTGTCCACCTATAGAACTAAGGCCCACTCCCATTTTAAAATAACACCTTTCGTTTGATGCCCATATTGTACAAACATATTCTAGGGTCACCCCTGGTCCACCTTTATGGCGATATCTCGAAACGGCGTCCACCTATGGAACTAAGGATTACTCCCTTTTAAAATACTCATTAACACCTTTCTTTTGATACCCATGTTGTACAAACAAATTCTAGGGTCACCCCTGGTCCACCTTTATGGCGATATCTCGAAAGGCGACCACCTATACAACAACCACCACTCCCTTTTAAAACCCTCATTAATACCTTTAATTTGATACCCATATCGTACAAACACATTCTAGAGTCACCCCTGGTCCACTTTTATGGCGATATTTCGAAACGGCATCCACCTATAGAACTAAGGCCCACTCCCTTTTAAAATACTCATTAACACCATTCGTTTGAAGCCCATATTGTACAAACAAATTCTAGGGTCACCCCTGGTCCACCTTTATTGCGATATCTCGAAACGGCGTCCACCTATGGAACTAAGGATTACTCCCTTTTAAAATACTCATTAACACCTTTCATTTGATACCCATATCGTACAAACGCATTCTAGAGTCAACCCTGATCCACCTTTCATGGCTATATCCCTAAATGGCGTCCACCTATAGAACTATGGCCCACTCCCTCATAAAATACTCTTTAATGCCTTTCATTTGATACGCATGTCATACAAACACATTCCAGGGTTTCGCTCGGTTCATTTTCCTACATGGTTATTTTCCCTTATGTTGTCACCATAGCTCTCAACTGAGTATGTAATGTTCGGTTACACCCGAACTTAACCTTCCTTACTTGTTTTACATCATTTTTATCTTCTGCATAGTTCATATTCACACAGTAAATTTAATTCTATGCTTGATCAATATCAATCTCAATATCGAAATGGGTATTTAAAAATGCAAGACCAGTGAGTCTGTTCTGGGACATTGTGGACCGTAACCACGTTTTCAACCGGCGAAGTGTTGAAAAACTCCTTTCAGCACAAGCATTGCTAGCTGGAAGCGTGGCCAAATTTTGATAAGAGCATTTATTGATGGAAACGCATATTCATTGCAATCATTTAAAACTTTTCAGCTGATAGTGGAATTGATTTTTGTGTTGCTTATCAGACCAGCGTTTTGACCACACTTCATACTTTCCATCTAGATTAATTTTATTTCCTCCAATAAGAGATACGTATCCTTTACCAAGATCTTGGACAAGCTCTTTAGACAAATTATTTTTTTGCAGTGTATTATCTTTGATGATTCGCGATGGGAGTAGCAAATTAAAATTAAAAACTTGCAATGTATCTTCAGGTAATCTACCTTGTAAATCAAGAATGATATGATCAAGAAAAGGTATATAAATTGCTTTTCGATAATACTCTTCAGCGTCTGATGAAGTGTAATTCGCTCGATGTATTTACATTTTAGCAATTCGTGGGAGGACAATATCAAACTTCAACTCATCCGCTAAAGCGACTAATTTTTGTAAAGTCCCGAAAAACGACTTTCTGCTTCAAGTATATGGTTTTTTAATGTTCGCAAAGTGTCACTCAATGCTTCAGAAGCTTGATTCAAATCTATTGACGGTATTTTCAAAAGTAAGCTTAGTGGTCGTGTAACAGAAAGTACATTGCTCAAACAAATCATTGAAATCGCGAACTCTGGCTCGCGAATAGATTCCAACATAGAACGGGCCTCAGAACTTGTTGTTGAATCTTGCCAAGTAGAAATTTCTTGAAACGAAGGAACAATTTTTGTGATGTTTTCTTCAAACTGCATTATACCATCATGTTTTTCAGATCAGCGCATTTAACTTAGTCCACTTAATGATTCCTGCAAATGTTTTTTGAAAACTATGGTACGTTTCGGAGACTGATTTGGAAAACTGATAATCTTTTTCATCAACGCAATACAATCCTTTGTTTGAGGAACTTTCGACGTTTTCGCAAGCGAGTTATTAAGACAATGGTTGAAACACGGACAATGATTAGCATTGGTACATATTTTAATAAGTTCCTGCACAGCTCCCTTAACTTCTGATGTCATTACAGAACATCCATCCGTTCCAATTTCAACGCAATCTTCGAAGGGTAGTCCTAAATTATTAAAAATATCGATCACTATGTGTGCCAAGGCTATACCTGTCAATTTTTTTCTCCATTTATAACATCTTCTTCTCGGATCTGTACGATTCGATCCGAGAAGAAGAAAGGAAAGTTACAAAACTTCTCTTATATTGCCATCATATAAATACCGCAAACAAAGGCTGAGTTGCTCAGTATGACTACAATCAGTTGTTTCATCGAAAATAATTGCAAAAAATCTAGCTTTTTTAACCCTCTCTATCAAAATAGATTGAATTTCATCTTTGCAACATTGAATAAGATCGTTTTGAGTCGTGTTGCTTATATATGTAAGTAGCTCTTGGATGTGTAGAATTTAAAAGTTCTTCAAGCTCACTATGAGCTGCAGTGATTAAAAATTTCAAAATTGCCCTAAAATTACCCTCGTTTGTTGCTGATTCAGAAAGAGTTAAGTTTACCGTCATCTCTATGGCCTCTTAATGCTAAATTCTGTCGCCCAAAAAGAATAATAGTTTTTATAATAATCCATAACAATCTTCTATTTTTCTCAACTAGTTCCATGCGATGAGAAGAAAGCAAATTAGTGATTTCCTTTCCTGGTATTGCATAAGTATTTATGAAATATTGACTGAAAAGGGCTGACTTAGAGTGATATTTTTTAATAGCGTGGTTATTTAGTACACCTTCTTTACCGGACAACTTTGCAAACGATGTCACAGGAACTTTGACAAGTGCATTGAGAGGAACATTCGAATCCGAGTCACCAGTATCACTTACAAATAAGAAATAATATTTACAAAAACGTCCTTTTTTTGTTCAGAATAAACAAGCCACTTATATTCAGTTAAAAAATGATGTTTAAAGTATCGCTATTCTATTTTTCATTTTTTACTATGACTCGAAAAAGGGAAAATATAGTCCTTCGGTGGTACCCAAGGATATTTTAGTAAGATGTACTTCGTATAATCATCTAATAAATATTTTTTCCCCACAAAATTACCTATGTCGTATTTTTCAACACAGAATTTTGTGAAAGTTATATAGGCACATTCGAACCCGACTCAGTATTCATAGATGTTGAATGTAACGTTTTCTCATTATTATTATCAACCAACAATGTATTAGCGTCGCGATCAGTATGAGTTAAGAGTGGAATAGTACTTCCGTTTTCTACATTAGTATCATCGCATACCTGTTCTTGAAGTTTTGGCAGCTTGTAGAAATATTCTTTGATGCTTTTGATAGCTCGTCACTTCTTTATTATATTTTCCATCAGAGTTTCCGTCCTGTAAATATTTATTTCACGTTATTTAAGAATTCTCTTTGATTCATGTAGAAGCAGTGAGGAATATTTGCATGTTATGAAGTTTATCTACTTGAATTTTTTTTGATGCTGATTGATGTAGCGAATTAGAAATACGTAGACACAAGATTCCTCTTTTGATATTAAAAAAAACAAAAACAAGCTATATGCACTTGTCTTCTTGCCGCGACTTCAGTATATCATAAACATACTATATCCGAGTGATCTCACAAAAAAACGCTGGTGCAAATATATTGCTCGCTACTGTTATTTATACTCTGTTAAAAAGCAGTCTGAATCATGAAATTTTACTAAATGTTTAACGATTATATGAAAAGAGCAATGTATGCTCGATGGAATCACACTTTAATGGAAAAGTCGTAGTTACCATTTTCGAGTTCCTCCGCCCTCGGTCTTTTATTTTGCTGGTTATCTGTCACTCGAACTTCCAATTGTCCATTAATTAAACAGATATAATAGTTCACGATGCCGAATGGGTCGGTAAATCGAATGAATTAGGTTAATTTTTTTAATATTCTAAGGTTAATACAGTAGAATCGCGAAAAAGTTAACCAAAACACAAGCTTCAACACAAGTTAACACAAGTACACAACTCACAAGTTAAAAGCCCATGACTAACTACATTTACGCCACGCGACATCGACAATAATTTTTCACATAGGAATTCGGGGAATACCCGCACTTTTTTATCGCCAAACAAACGGTTAGATTTGAAAAAATTGATGACCTCAGAAAAGTTAACTAATACATAGTTAACTTTTTAGAGCGGGACGTGGACGCTCATACTCGGTCAACTTAGCCGAGCGATTAACAGTGTGCGGACTTTAAAATTTTGTTTAGGGGTAGATTTTTCAGAAAATAGTGGTAGATTTATGAAAAAAGTAGTAACATTGGGTTATATTTGAAATATTTTTAAGTAGTGAATATTACTCACTTCTTTTCCTATATATACATAGGTAGGTGGAAGTGGCAGTTATGTACTAAAAACCTAAAGGAAAAGAGATTAAATGGTGATCAAAGCATCGGTAGGTGGTATCTTGAGTTTTATAAAACTATTCTTCTACAAATACACCTTTCTTCGATCTTGCGTGGTAGAAGTGGTAGAATTTCAAATAAAAAAATAGTGGTAGATCTACCACTTTAGTGGTAGAAGTCCGTACACTGGCGATTAACTTTCTCGCGATTCTACTGTAATTGAATATGTGTACTGCAGTTTCTACAGAGATGACAAATGCCCAGTAGAAAGTGGTGAAAAATGTGTAGAGTGAGAGTAAAGATTCTGAATAAATTTATTCAACGAAGTAAGGTTTGATTCAGTATGTTATCAACAGCGCAAATACTTCTGAGCATTGCACTGATTTGAATGAGAAATGTCGTTGTTGAGCGCTAATATTATTTGAAAATTGATACTCGATTAAAGCATGCATACAAAAACTGCATTATGAAAAGTAACGATCAAATATCCATCATTATATTTACACAAGTATTGCATATAAATAGTGGGTTTCTGGGACTTCGTAGAAAAAATTTTGTTCCGAATAAATTTTGGAAAAAAAATCAAGTCTGGGGGGGGCGGCCGATCGCCCCTTCGCCCTCCCCCTCAAACCCGCTACTGTGCTTTCGTAATAGTTATAGTAGAGTGATAACTAAACCACGATCAGGTGTTTGGGACAAATCTAAAATAACTTAGAATGTCGTCGCGAAAGTGTAAATATGAAGCTAATGCTTTTTGTTATATATGTGGCAAATTTATTAAAGTTCCAGATATAAAATATGAACTAAATATATCTCTCATCCTCTGCGTAGCCTACGCAGCATATTTCGGCTGTCCTGTTTGGAATCAAGACAAGACAAGGGCTCCACATGTTGCTTGTAATTATTGTAAAAGATGTTTGGAAGGTAAGCAAATTTTAGTTAAATAGTAAATTAAATGAAGTAGACATATTTATTTCTCTTTCTATATTTTAGGTTGGTATCGAGGTGAGAAAAGATCTATGAAATTTGCAACCCCAAGAATCTAGCGAGAACCAAAGGACCACGTTAAAAACTGTTACTTTTGCATTGTGAATCCGAGTAAAAGGCGTAGAGGTAAAAATGCAAAACCTATCGAATATCCTGATTTTGAATCTTCTTGTGCTCCAGTCGCACACGATCTGACACGACCACTACCAGAGCCACCGAAAAAATTATCGCAGAGAGGTGGCTCATCGCTTAGTTCTTATAAAAGCAATGCCGATAAGGAGTTTTTACCAACAGCAGAAGAACGAAAACATCATCTCATCGAAACTGAGGATTTTAGTCATTTAATTAGAGATTTGAGTTTAGCAAAAAGTAAAGCAGAGCTTTTAGGCTCTTCTTCGAAGCACCTGATCGTAGTTTAGTTATCACTCTAGCGCCATGAATATTTTTACTATAATTATTACGAAAGCACAGTAGCGGATTTGAGGGCGAGCGCCCCTCCCCCAGACTAGATTTTTTTCCAAATTTATTCGGAACAAAATTTTTTTCACGAAGTCCCAGAAACCCACTATTTATATGCAGTATTTGTGTAAATATAATGATGGATATTTGAACGTTACTTTTCATAATACAGTTTTTGTATGCATGGTTTAATCGAGTATCAATTTTCAAATAATATTAGCGCTCAACAACAACAATGCTCATGCAAATCAGTACAATGCTCAGAAATATTTCGCTGTTGATAACATACGGAATCAAACCTTACTTTGTTGAATAAAGTTTATTCAGAATCTTCACTCTCACTCTACACATTTTTCACCACTTTCTACTGGGCATTTGTCATCTCTGTAGAAACTGCAGTGCACATATTCAATACAGTAGAATCGCGAGAAAGTTAATCGCCAGTGTACAGACTTCTACCACTAAAGTGGTAGATCTACCACAATTTTTTTATTTTTTTATTTGAAATTCTACCACTTCTACCACGCAAGATCGAAAAAGGTGGTATTTTTTTATAGAAGGTTTTTGAAAATCCTTTGCTTTTCCACAATTTTTTGAGAAGAGAAACAATATTATTTGTAGAAGATAGTTTTATAAAACTCAAAATACCACCTACCGATGCTTTGATCACCATTTAATCTCTTTTCCTTTAGGTTTTAGTACATAACTGCCACTTCCACCTACCTATGTATATATAGGAAAAGAAGTGAGTAATATTCACTACTTAAAAATATTTCAAATATAACCCAATGCTACCACTTTTTTCATAAATCTACCACTATTTTCTGAAAAATCTACCACTATACAAAATTTTAAAGTCCGCACACTGTTAATCGCTCGGCTAAGTTGACCGAGTATGAGCGTCCACGTCCCGCTCTAAAAAGTTAACTATGTATTAGTTAACTTTTCTGAAGTCATCATTTTTTCAAATCTACCGTTTGTTTGGCAATAAAAAAAAGTGCGGGTATTCCCCGAATTGCTGTGTGAAAATTATTGTTGGTGCCGCGTGACGCAAATGTAGTTAGTCATGGGCATTTAAACTTGTGAGTTGTGTACTTGTGTTAACTTGTGTTGAGCTTGTGTTTTGGTTAACTTTTTCGTGATTCTACAGTATTAACCTCAGAACATTAAAAAATTTAACCTAATTCATTCGATTTACCGACCCGTTCGGCATCGTGAACTATTAAATCTGTTTAATTAATCGACAATTGGAAGTTCGAGTGACAGATACCCAGCAAACTAAAAGACCGAGGGCGGAGGAACTCGAAAATGGAAAGTACGACTTTTCCATTAAAGTGTGATTCCATCGAGCATACATTCCTATGTTCATAAATCGTTAAACATTTAATAAAATTTCATGAATTCGACTGCTTTTTAACAGAGTATAAATAACAGTAGCGAGCAATATATTTGCACCGGCTTTTTTTCGTAAGATCACTCGTATATAGTATGTTTATGCATATACTGAACTCGCGGCAAGAAAAAAAGTGCATATAGCTTATTTTTATAGCTTTTTTTTAATATCAAAAGAGGAATTTGTGTCTACGTATTTTTAATTCGCTACATCAATCAGCATCAAAAAAAATTCAAGTAGATAAACTTCATAACATGCAAATGTTGCTCACTGCTTCTACGTGAATCAAGAGAATTTTTGAATAACGTGAAATAAATATTTACAGGACGGAAACTCTGATGGAAAAGATAATAAGAATCGACGAGCTATCAAAAGCATCAATAATATTTCTACAAGCTGCCAAAACTTCATGAACAGGTATGCGCTGATACAAATGTAGAAAACGGAAGTACTCTTCCACTCTTAACTCATACTGATCGCGACGCTAATATATTGTTGTTGATAATAATAATGGGAAAACGTTGCATTCAACATCTATTAATACTGATCGGGTTCGAAATTGCCTATATCACTTTCACAAAATTCTGTTGTTGAAAAATACGGCATAGGTAATTTCGTGCGGGAAAAACATTTATTAGATGATTATACGAAGTACAACTTACTAAAATATACTTGGGTACCACCGAAGGACTATATCTTCCCTTTTTCGAGTCATAGAAAAACAGGAAAATAGAAAAGCGATACTTTAAACATCATTTTTTAACTGAACATGAGTGGCTTGTTTATTCTGAACAAAAAAAAGGATGTTTTTGTAAATATTATTTCTTATTTGATACTGGTGACTCGAAATCCTGTGACATCGTTTGCAAAGTTGTCCGGTAAATGAAGGTGTACTAAATAACCACGCTATTAACAAATATCACTCTAAGTCAGCCCTTTTTAGTCATGCTAATGCTTTTGTTTTATGTGTGGCAAATTTATTAAAGTTCCAGATATAAAATATGAACTAAATACATCTCTCATCCTCTGCGAAGCCTACGCAGTATATTTCGGCTGTCTTGTTTGGAATCAAGATAAGACATTGGCTCCACATGTTGCTTGTAATTATTGTAAAAGATGTTTGGAAGGTAAGCAAATTTTAGTTAAATAGTAAATTAAATGAAGTAGACATATTTATTTCTCTTTCTATATTTTAGGTTGGTATCGAGGTGAGAAAAGATCTATGAAATTTGCAACCCCAAGAACCTAGCGAGAACCAAAGGACCGCATTAAAAACTGTTACTTTTGCATGATAATCCGAGTAAAAGGCGTAGAGGTAAAAATGCTTAACCTGTCGAATATCCTGATCTTGAATCTTCTTGTGCTCCAGTCGCACACGATCTGACACGACCAGTACCAGAGCCACCGAAAAAATTATCGCCGAGAGGTGGCTCATCGCTTAGTTCTTATAAAAGCAATGCCGATAAGGAGTTTTTACCAACTGAGGATTTTAGTTATTTAATTAAAGATTTGAGTTTAGCTAAAGTAAAGCAGAGCTTTAAGGCTTTTCTTCGAACAACGTTATCAAAGCCAATATAATGAAAACATGGTGGGAGACAATCTTTGTGTTTTTTGGGGATAGTACCTATGAACATAAAGGAAAAATTAAAAGTGTACACTTTTAAATCATTTTCCACTTTAGTTTTCAAGTAAATATTAAAATCATAGATTTTGAAAAATTTCTTTCAAGCGTGTTCTTAAATAGGAAAGCAAACTCTTTCATGCCATATTATTTTTTTTTCGTCAAATTACGACCTAAAGAATTGATATTTTATGCTTTAAGTCAAAGTCAAATTTTGTGCTGACCCGTGTTATTTGCAGCAATTGAAAACTACTTTTAATCCCAAAGAAGTATAAGCGCCTGCATAAGTAATCACACCAATTGATTTAATAGGTTGGTCCTGGTCCACTTACCGGAAAAAATTTTCTAAATATTATTATTAATAGGCCTGGAAGCACTGCGACCTTTGTGCAGATTTATTGTGCAAGACCATTTAGCCGAATTTTGTACCACCACCTAGATGGGATAGTCTGCCTAGCCAGAGCGACGCATTCGCAGAGAATGTGAACCGGCGTTTCATCATCCAGCTCACAGAAACGACAAATTTGGGTATCGGATAGATTTAACTTACTTAGGTGATATGGTAGACCGCAGTGTCCTGTATAGTACCCAGTGAGAGTTCTTAGGTCCTCCCTGCTTAGATTAATGAGTTTGGCCGATACTTTCATTGCCGGAAGTATAAACAGTTTGGCCGGTCTTTACCCTGGGCAGTCAATCCAGTGACGTCTGAATTGTTTATTACGCAGTTACTTATAGTTTTCCTGGTGTGTGCTTTTGTAAGTCCACAAAAGGGCTCTGGACCATAAAATGCTGCTGTAGCACCCTGTTTTGCTAGGCAATCGGCATGTTCACTACCTTCAAGTCCCTGATGTCCGGGAACCCATCCTAACAAAACCTTGTTTTTGGCTCCCAGGGCATTAAGGATTTCAGTGTATTCATCCAATAGCTTGGATGTAACTGTGTAGGATTGCAAGGTACAAAGGGCCGCCTGATTGTGCGACATAATGTAGATGCTCTTCGATGTTGAGCCTCTCCCAGACATCCTACCACAGACTTGTATTGCATGAATTTCTGCCTGAAATATGGTGGGGTAGCATTCCATTGGTATCGATTTCTTGAAGTTCGGCCCACAGATGGCAGCTGCCGTTCCTCCGTCATGGAATTTCCATCCATCCCCAGTGGGTCCTGTCCACAGTGGACACTTTAAAGTTCCGTGAGATTCTGAGCTTAGGGGGCGTTACGTCACGCAGCTGTAATGAGGGATTTTCTATGAATTTTCTTATTTCTTTCATACGCCCTTTCATATTTCCTTGCTTCAACTCAGAAATACTTGCGCCTAGTATTGCCTCTTTCTCTATCAGAATAGGAAAGGGAGGCATTCCATCAAAAGCACTAAGTGCATTAGCATGGCGGTTCTCATCGCACCCGTTATGCCAACGCAAACTAGTCGATGCAGTTTTCTTAGTTTTGCTGTTACCGTTCTTTGCGTGGCCTTCTGCCACCACACTAGGGAAGCATAGGTTACTGTTGGCCTTACAACAGTATTAAATGTCCAATATACCATTTCAGGACATATCCCCCATGTTTTGCCGTAGAGACGAGTACAGGCAAAGAAAGCTCTTTTTGCCTTGTTTAGGGTTATATACAGTGTGACCCACAGATATTTAGCCTCCATTGAGAATTGTATTTTTGTAACACCCAGGGATGGTTCTGGGATGGATGCTTTCCTTCTCTCGGCGAAAAGCACTATAACTGTTTTTGTTAGCATTGATAGACAATCCTTTTGTATCGCACCAACTCTCTATGATGCAAAGGGCTTGTTGCAAGCGATGTGATATTGTATCCTTTTGCATTCCTGTCATGCAAATAACTAGGTCATCTGCATATCCTTGTGTGTCAAATCCCTTACTTTTCATTAACTGAACGTGGTCATCTCTTACCAGGATCCACAGGAGAGGAGAGAGCACACCTCCTTGTGGGCTTCGTCTTATGGCCGTAATTGATTCAGTTGTCCCTCGCAGTTCCAAATGGATTTTTATACTCTTCAACATGGACAGCACCCATCGAATTATTATAGGCTTATGTCCTTGTCAATCATAGCTTGTTCGATAGATTGATGTGTTGTGTTATCGAAAGACCCTGATACATCAATAAAATCGCAGAGAGCTTTATTTCTAGACTCTAGAGCCTTTTCGATTTTTACCGTGAGACTCCGTGGATTTCCCTGACTGGTAGGCGAACTGATTCCTTGCCCTGGCTGCCTGCGTAGTAAAACACAAAACTCCTTCGTCGTGTTCACGACCTGTGCATGTTTTCGTGCATAAGTACATATATGTAATACATATTATTTATTTATTTATTTACTTGTATGTCCAATATACAGCAGACACTTAAGAATATAGTAAAACTAATGTAAATTAAGTATTACTTAAAAATCAGTTTTTAATTTGAACAGTTAAACCGATTTGGTATACGTTAAATCTAAATACAGAAAAATTTGAGAAGTTGTAATTAGACATAGTTATATTCAAGGGAGCGTTAGCGCCGTAGACTGTTCTGTTAATTCCAACACGAAAAACAACAAAATTCCGTAAATTTCTGCAGGGCACATTAAAGTTAACTAGCTGAATTGAGGAGACAGAGACAAGATCAATAATAAATGTAACCGATAAAAGCGTTCTCCTATAAGGATAACCTTACCAAACTAAATAATCGACGACGAGCAACGTAAGACGGAATCGGTTCAGTAAAGTTATGTATACAATATCGTGACAAACACAATACACAACAAGTAAGGAAGGCTAAGTTCGGGTGTAACCGAACATTACATACTCAGCTGAGAGCTTTGGAGACAAAATAAGGGAAAATCACATTTAGCAAAATGAACCTAGGGTAACCCTGGACATGTGTATCAAACGAAAGGTGTTAATGATTATTAAAACGTAATGGGCCTTAGTTCTATAGCTGGACGCCTTTTCGCGATATCGCAATAAGGGTGGACCAGGAGTGACTCAAGAATGTGTTTGTACGATATGGGTATCAAATTAAAATTATTAATGAGGGTTTTAAAAGGGAGTAGCCCTTAGTTGTATATGTGAATGCCTTTTCGAGATATCGACCAAAATGTGGACCAGGGTGACCCAGAACATCTTTTTCGGGTACCGCTAATTTATTTATATATGTCATACCACGAAGAGTATTCCTACCAAGATTGCAAGGGCTTTTGATTTCGCCCTGCAGAACTTTTTCATTTTCTTCTACTTAATATGGTAGGTGTCACACCCATTTTACAAAGTTTTTTCCAAAGTTATATTTTGCGCCAATAAACCAATCCAAAGTGGTCGTGGTCATAATCGGATTTCGGCCATATTTTATACCAAGATAAAGTGACTTCAGGTAAGTACGTGACCTAAGTTTAGTTAAGTTATATCGTTTTTTGCGCAAGTTATCGTGTTAACGGCCGAGCGGAAGGACAGACGGTCGACTGTGTATAAAAACTGGGCGTGGCTTCAACCGATTTCACCCATTTTCACAAGAAACAGTTACCGTCATAGAATCTATGTCCCTACCGAATTTCACAAGGATTGGTAAATTTTTGTTCGACTTATGGCATTAAAAGTATTCTAGACGAATTAAATGAATAAGGGCGGAGTTACGCCCATTTTGAAATTTTCTTTTATCTTTTTATTTTGTTGCACCATATCATTACTGGAGTCGAATGTTGACATAATTTACTTTTATATTGTAAAGATATTAAATTTTTTGTTAAAATTTTACTTAAAAAAAAATTTTTTTTTAAAGTGGGCGTGTTCGTCATCCCATTTCGCTAATTTTTATTTAGCACACATATAGTAGGATGTAGTATAGGAGTAACGTGCCTACCAAATTTCATCATGATATCTTCAACGACTGCCAAATTACAGCTTGCAAAACTTTTAAATGACCTTCTTTTAAAAGTGGGCAGTGCCACGCCCATTGTCCAAAATTTGTCTAATTTTCTATTCTGCGTCATAAGGTCAACGCACCTACCAAGTTTCATTGCTTCATCCGTCTTTGGTAATGAATTATCGCACTTTTCGGTTTTTCGAAATTTTCGATACCGAAAAAGTGGGCGTGGTGTAGTCCGATTTCGTTAATTTTCAATAGCGATCTGAGATGAGCGCCCAGTAACCTGCATACCAAATTTCATCAAGATACCTCAAAATTTACTCAAGTTATCGTGTTTAGAGACGGACGGACAGACGGACGGACATGGCTCAATGAATTTCTTTTTTTTTGATATATAGAAGTCTATATATATCTCGATTAGTTTATGCCGTTACGGATTACCATTATGCGAACAAACTTATTATACTCTGTGAGCTCTGCTCAACTGAGTATAAAAACAATTCGAGTTTCTCCAAATGTTATATTACTTTGTGTTTGGTAGTGTGCAGTCGAATACTAAACAAAGGAATTGTGCTGATTAACACTCTTGTTTCAGGTTGGTCAACGGGCCAATCATGAACCTCACTCTTTATATAACAATGCTAATAGAGTTTTTTTTTCAATGAAATTTCTTTTAAATCTTAAATCAAATTTGTTGATCATTCATTACATTTTAATACATTTACTTTGTTAGCTTGCTTTCTTTATATTTCGTTTACTAATTTAGATGGGAGTTGTAGAACACATGTACATAAGTGGGAGTACGAGTGGAAGTGGGAATGGAACCAAAACGTAAATTCGCGATATATCCGTAATTATTTGAAAGAGCATCCAATATTTTGTGTATAGATTCCACATATGAGATAATTAAGTTCGGAGAGATAGAGGGAGTGGAAGAGGGAGTAAGCATGGGAATGAGAGCGGAAATTAGAGTGGGAGTCTGATTGGAATTGGGTTTGTGAGTGAGGCGAAAAATTACAATGAGAATGGAGTGGAGATGAAGGGTAAAAGGAAAGGAAAGTAATAAGAAAGAGAAATGGATGGAAAAGTAGTAAAGTTTCAGTCTGTTCGATGATATGGATAGCGATAAAAGGAAATGGAGGTCCAGTTTTAAAATACGAGGGCAGGACGATGTCTGCCGCGTACGCTAGTACATGTTTAACAGTTTTAGCCTAAATATCAAACATTTTTGATTCACATACGTATATGGACAAATCAAATTGGTTTCAAATTTCGATTATACCGGTCTTTGCTTAAATGGGCGTGCAGAAATAGGTTTCAATTTTAATCCAGAGAGGTCTACAACTGCATCTAAAACAAGTAAGGAAGGCTAAGTTCGGGTGTAACCGAACATTACATACTCAGCTGAGAGCGTTGGAGACAAAATAAGGGAAAGAGACAAAATAAGGGAAAATCACCATGTAGGAAAATGAACCTAGGGTAACCCTGGAATGTGTTTGTATGGCATGGGTATCAAATGGAAGGTATTAAAGAGTATTTTAGAAGGGAGTGGGCCGTAGTTCTATAGTTGGACGCCTTTTCGAGATATCGCCATAAAGGACCAGGGGAGACTCTAGAATGTGTTTGTACGATATGGGTATCAAATTAAAGGTATTAATGAGAGTTTCAAAAGGGAGTGGCCCTTAGTAGTACGTGTGAAGGCGTTTTCAAATATCGACCAAAGTGTGGACAGGGTGACCAAGAATCACCATAGTTCATCCCTTTTTTCGTATTTGGTATAGAATTATGGCATTTTTTTTCATTTTTCGAAATTTTCGATATCGAAAAAGTGGGCGTGGTCATAGTCGGATTTCGCCCATTTTTAATACCAAGATAAAGTGAGTCGAGATAAGTACGTGAACAAAGTTTAGTAAAGATTTTTGCTCAAGTTGTCGTGTTAACTGCCGAGCGAAAGGGCAGACGGTCGACTATGTATAAAAACTAGGCGTGGTTTCAACCGATTTCGCCCATTTTCACAGAAAACAGTTATCTGAATTGAAGCTATACCCCTACCAAATTTCACAAGGGTTGGTAAATTTTTGTTCGACTTATGGCGTTAAAAGTATTCTAGACAAATTAAATGAAAAAGGGCGGCGCCACGCCCATTTTGAAATTTTTTTCATTTTTGTATTTTGTTGCACCATGTCATTACTGGAGCTGGATGTTGACATAATTTACTTATATACTGTAAATATATTAAAATTTTTGTTAAAATTTCACTTTTAAAATTTTTTTTTAAAGTGGGCGTGTTCGTCATTCGATTTCGCAAATTTTTATTTGGCACATATATTGTAATAGGAGTAACGTTCCGGCCAAATTTCATCATGATATCTTCAACGACTTCCAAATTACGGCTTGCAAAGCTTTTGAATTACCTTCTGTTAAAAGTGGGCGGTGCCAAGCCCATTGTCCAAAATGTTACAAATTTTCTATTCCGCGTCATAAGGTTAACCTATTATTATCGCACTTTTTCAGATTTTCGAAATTTTAGATATCGAAAAAGGGGCGTGGTTATAGTCCGATTTCGTTCACTTTTTAAATACATACCAAATTTCATTAAGATACCTCAAAATTGACTCAAGTTATCGTGTTTACGGACGGACGGACAGACGGTCATGGCTAAATGAATTTCTTTTTTCGCCAGATCATTTTGATATATAGAAGTCTATATCTATCTCGATTAGTTTATGCCGTTACGGATTACCGTTATGCGAACAAAGTTAATATACACTGTGAGCTCTGCTCAGCTGAGTATAAAAAGAAAAATTTAGTGGACCGGCTGAGCTATCACATCTGCGGAAAAAAACATGTCATAATAACACATTAAACGTATAACAAAATGTTTCGAAAATAATCTTTGATTTACAGCACTTTTCACAAATAAAATTTTTGATGTGTTAACATCTTTTTGTTAGAGGAAGCGTAATATTTTTAAGAGGTATGCTGTAAAAAATGTATATTTGAGAGCGATTAGAAAACGAATCGCATTGCGCTAAGGTAAAAGGTTAGAAAACAATTCGCGAAAGTAGGGACTTTGTTCTCGATATCGAGATAGGGTTAAAATTCAAATCGAATTGTAACGTCAATTTAAAATTAGTTTCTAATGTGAATTTTTAATTAATTAATTAATATCAATTCGATTTTCATTTCAAAATTCATATAAATATATTTCAAATGCTTCTTATAATAATTGAAAGCCTAACCTAAACTAAATTTTCGCTATTACTTGTTCCTTCAATATTAGCTCTGCGTTGATATGAAGTATGGATTAGGGCAAGTTTTTCTCATAATGCCAAACAAGCAGCCACATTTTGCTCACTTTCCCTATTTAACTTTTTTTATTCATTTACTCTTAAAACTTTAAATTATTATAAATGAAAAACTGATTTGCGGCTGCCAATATTTCCGCATAACTTTCGCCTTATCATGTCCTACCAATAATCGATAAATGTGACAGCATCGCATTTCAGTGCTTCTTAAATCGTTCTATAATCGAATTATAACCAAATACTCCTTCCCTCACTTCGGTGGGCACCTTGTCATTGGTGTGAGGGCTTAGCCGAACTCCATAGCGCCCGGCTATGAGATGGAGCGGTTTATGGCTGGCGTCTACACCCTTTCGCCTCATAAAAGGGACAGGGTGTTATGCGGACCGTGTCTATTGGACTGTTTGCAGCCAGGGGATCAATTCGGCTGTATTCGAACGGAGCCTTCTCGGTACCGGGCCATCTCGGGAAGTATTGATGACCTTACCCCAGTAAGGGGCGCTGATGTGACGGAGGGTTCTTTCCGGTATATAATACTGACCAAGATGAACGAATCATTACATAATTGTAATAGGGACGATGGTAAGAACAGGACTGAGTCGCAAGCCGAGGGAGACACAAACGTACTAAGCGATTCCTCGAACTTGGGGAGCAAAGGTAGCGCAAATTCAAAGAACTTCGTCCTCGAAAAGCATACAAAATAAAACGGAGTTGTAGAGTGGGAAGGGTACGAAGCAGAGGAAGTAAAAGAGGTCTCTCGCAGTACCGTACAGCACTAAGAATTGCTCAACGCCTGGGAGCAGTGGTCGACCCAACAGAAGTGGATAACGAGCAATTGGAATGGGCTCATGAGGCAGTAAAACTATGTCGAAGGCAGTTCAAAAGGTTTGCTGTGAGAAACCCTCGGTACTGCAACCGACAGGAGGAGGAAGAATTTTCGAATGGCAGAATGAAGGGGCAAAGTTCGGCGGAAGTCGGCAAGCCTGCTTTCAAGAGGCACAAATGACCCAGCCCCAGAGCCTCGAGGCAGGGCAGTCGCATAGATAAGACAAGTACGCCTAAAGCTGTTAGACAGATGGACCCCAATAGCGAAGTAGCGACTACCTCGAAAGCTGCAAGCTAGAGGGAGGATATCTAAAGTGGCGAAGTGCCAACTACAGAAGTAGGAGATAAGCCAAAGGGAGATAACGCTAAAACTCCGGCTTTCTCGGAGGAGCTAAAAGGAGTTAACGCTAAGACTGCTGCTTTTTCGGAGGTGCCAAAGGGAGATAACACTAAGATTCCGGCTTTTCCCAGGAAGAAGAGTGATGTAGCTGGTTGATTGTAGCAGTCCTTTCGGACAAATGACTACTGAAAGTTGGAGATCTGTAGAAAGGTAGCTTATTAGCTTAATGCTTAAAACGATGCGAGAACAACCAAGTAAGCCCCTTCCAATCAATCTTTGATTCGGGGAGTGGTATAATGGTGTGAAGATGATAACGTGCGACAACATCGCGAGCTTGCGGCTGCTGGAAGTAGTGGCTCCAAACCTCCAAAGGCAAGACACGAACGCGCGGTTTGAGGTTGTGGATAAAGCGGAAATCCCCACGGTACCAAAAGTTAAGGTATGGGTACCATGCGTGATCAAGTCGGAGGATGCACTGTGATTTCTCCAGTATCCGGACATACCGACACAGGACTGGAAGGTACTTACTGTATATACGGAGGAAGGTCAGTTCCACATCTTCCAAATAAACAAGCAAGCGGACGATATATTGTACACGCAGCTCGGCAAAATGTCCTTGAGTACAAGCAAAATTTACATGCGCCTCAAGAAAAGAAGTCTCGAGGATAACAATTCTAAGACGCTACAAGTGGACGAAAAGGACCTCAAAATCCTAAGAGCAAAAGGAGAGGTGGTATGGTATCCTACGTCGCCATGAAGGAGTTAGAAGAAGACCAACAGCTAAATGGTGCTGCGATTCGCACAGAGGAACACCCGGCAGAGCATTTACGAGACGCTGAAGGGGGCCTCGAGAACTCTAAACCAAAAGGGAAATGGGGAGGACGAAGACGTCACGACGAAGGTGTTGGAGGGGGAAAAACAGACCAATGGTGTTGCAAGCCTTACAGATAAACTTCCAGCAATATAAAGCGTCGACGAGCGTACTCCTCCTAACATTTGAGGGTGGTTCGTTTGACGTAGCGCTAAGGTGCGGTTTAGGTCTTTTTCGATACACATTTCCCATCGGGAGATGATTTAGAAGAGCCAGCTTACAGCACTCACACTTCCATCACGGAGTGGGTATTGCCGGGCTTGGTGACCGATACCAAGATCGAATGGCCGGTGAAGACGTTTTCTAAGTTTAATTCTCCGGGCCCAGATGGTATATTCCCGGCCATGTTACAAGTTTCAAGTAGAGCGGTCGTGGAATGGCTTAAAATAATATTCGAAATCAGAGAATAGGGGCACGCCGCAGGAAGGAGTGCTGTGAACGCTGGTCATCAACTAACTGCTCAGGCGATTCGACGAGGGAACCGCAAAACCTACGGCTTACGCAGATGACGTTGCAATTGTGATAAGTGGAAAGCGCCTTCCAACGATTAGCTCTTTGATGGATCGGGCGTTTCGGGATATTCATACCTGTGCATCTAATGTCGCATTGACAGCCAACGTGGAGAAGACGGATATGGTCTTGTTTAAAAAGACGTACAAGGTCCCAAATTGGAAAAGCATAAGTGAGGACGGGTTACCCTACAGGACAAATTTTGCGTAAAATATCTAGGAAACATCTTAGACTCAAAGTGGAGAAGAGGGTGAAGAAGGCCTCAACGGCAATTTATGCATGTAAAGAATGCTGGGGTGTACGTGGGGCTTATCGCCCTCTCTTTGTCATTGGGTTTTTACAGCGATTGTAAGCCCTATTCTATACTATGGAGTTCTTGTTTGGTGGAAAGCCACACAAAAAACGACCTACCTAAATAAATTAGAGGAGGTATGCAGATCTTCAATGCTTAGCATTACGGGAGCCCAGCAAACAACCCCGACGGCTGCGCTATATGCCATTCATATTTCACCTGTAGACCTGGTAGCAAAGAACATAGCGTTAACAATTGCAACCAGCCGGGGCAGCTTGAGCGCCGGCCATATGGCCATAGTAGTGTAGCGTCATCAATTACAGGACGAACATACTACCTGATTCCCAATATGCGTTTCGAGGGATATCTTATCAAATTGCGGACGAGGCGATACATGTGTAAAGAGTTGGCTCCAAAGTAGTGGGAGGAGTATGGTCTGTGGTATACTGTGTATACAGATCCTACAAGCCGGAAGATTACTGTAGCGTTTTCCAAGCGGAAATATTAGCCATAACCATAGCGGGAGAAACAATAGAATAGTATAGCTTAAACTGAGACCATGCTAAATTTTATTTTGACAGCCAACTAAAGCAATAATCTCGCATAGCACATCACCTAAAATTGGGTTAGAGTGTAAGCAGTCTCTGGAAAGAATCGGGACAGGGAGAAGCATACATCGCATGGGTCCCAGTGCATATGGGATTAGATGGGAATGAAAAAGCAGTTGAACTAGCTAAAAAGGGCGCATCTCTTGAAACTTGCCCCGTAGACGACCCAATTAGATTGGGCGAGATTAGGAGAAGGCGAGAGGTGGTAAAACGCGTGGGTTCAAGCGCAGGGCTGTAAGGTGTCGAAAATTATGTGTAGGTCTTACAACCTTAGACTAACAAAGTTGCTTCTATCATTAAAACGAGAGGGCTGTAGACTCATAACGGGTATTCTGACTGGACACTGCCTTCTGGCGGCACATGCCTTTAAAATAGGCTTGGTTAATGATAGCAGATGCAGGAAGTGCGGGTTAGAGGAGGAAACGATTGAGCACGTTTTTTTTGCTCGTGCCCCGCGCTTGCCAGGCTAAGACTCCAGCTATTAGGGGTAATACAGCTGTCACATCTAGGAGCAGCAAAAGGCTTAAATCCTACGAAACTTCTAGTATTTGCCAAGAGGACGGAGTTATTTTATAACATAAGTCCTGGTTTTTGTTAGGGGTTTTCAGTTTGGTCGTTAAGACAAACTTCTGCTAATAATACGGACTCATTCAGTCTATGTGAGGTCCTCATGGACCGGCCAGTTCAACCTAACCTAACTCTGACCTAGTTTTCGATAAGAGATGCACTAAAGCACAACATTAGAGTTCTAACGTAAAATCACAATATTTCTCTAAAGTTAGATACTGTGATCGCTGGTATGGTGGTAGCGTACTCCGCCAAACCCACGGAAGGTTTTTGCGTTAAATCCCCGCGTAAGGCAACATCAGCAACTAAGAAAAACGTTGTTTCAATTAGAAAACAAGTTATTCTAAGCGTGGTCGCCCCTTGGCAGTAATTTTGGAAACACTCCGAGTGTATTTATGTCGGCATTAAACACGTAGGTGCCATCTTTCCGATTTGTAGGAAAAACTAAAAAGAAGCACAACGTAAATTGGAAGCGACATTTGGACTTACATCTCTTCGGAGGTAGATTGCGCGATTTTTTTTTAATATCCGCTCCGATTTCTGAAGGTTTTCAAAACAGTTTGATCAGTGCGACATCCAGCGACACCTTTAAAATCATATTTTGGTAAAATATTAGCTCTTTAAAGCCCTGGAAAACTTCTTTAACCTAAAATATGGGATAACTTCATCATATAGAAAATGTAACAAATTTCGAAACGGAAAATATAATCTCAAACATGTGAATAAATTCGCCAGCGCAAAAAATTATATATTATGGGTATGGGAGAAAACCAAAACCGATTACGGTTGGCTATGTTATCGTTATGACTAAGGCCCAGTTTTGCCGTACAAGTTTAATTCAGTTTGTCAGTTAAACTACGCTTAAATTTATTCTGCAATTTTTCAGTCTACTTTAACTGAAGTTTAAGCTAAGCTTAAGCGGCCGATCTGCCAGGGTTAAACTCTAGTTACCCTATCATTTTAATTGCG
Organism: Eurosta solidaginis; assembly: GCA_029619165.1. Lineage (NCBI taxonomy): Eukaryota > Metazoa > Arthropoda > Insecta > Diptera > Tephritidae > Eurosta > Eurosta solidaginis. The sequence continues at coordinate 55,925 of JARSSU010006549.1, forward strand.
TTCGTTCGAATTGGCGTCGAATATACCCAACAAGCATTTGGGCTTGAGTACCATTAGAGCTCATGTTGATAAATAGGCATACTTCTAAAATCTCAAGAATTGTTTCGAAACAGTGGCTCGGCTCGAGAATCATAGCGTACTCAGCAAAGGACGGAACTTTTTATAGAGCAAAATATGCTATTACTTATGTTGAAAAAATGTAATTAACAACTTGTGGTTCTCTAACTGGACTCAAATGTAAGTTTCAGTGATGTTGATGTAGGGTCTTCGGTGTAGTAGGCGGAGCACGCTACCATCACACTACGGCGGCCGCCTATATAATTTATTCTTGATTAATTACGCTTCATTACTGCCAGATGTTTAATTATCACAATAAACAGCCGTTGATTTTGGTGGTACCATCTTGGAGATTTTTTCAACTCAGCCTCGATATATAATGTAAGATATCAACTGGAGAAATGCGTTTAATATTCATTTGAGAACTGTACATTTCTCAAAATCTCTCGAAATAAGGATACTAATTGGAAAATATTAATGACGTTGGAGATCAACTGAAAAACTCTTAATTTTACAAAATTTCTCAAAGGTTGGATAATGACTGGAGAATGAAGTTGGATATCAACTCGAGAACTATCTGGTTTAAGAATAATTAAATAATGGTGTTGGATATCACTTCCGGAACTAGATATATAGGTCGCCGAAGAAATTTTCCCATGCTTGTTGGGTAAGCAAAATCCATCTATTGCCGTATCTACAAATTAGCTAGATAATAAAAAAACCAATGTTGCCGCAAAAAAAGCATACCCAAAAGGCGGCCTTAAACTGTGACTGAAAAACTGATGAGTAGTCCAACTGGAGATTAAATTTTACTAGAGTTTAAGCAAGCTTAGTTTAAGCGCTTAACCAACCACTGATAATCCGGGCCTAAATCGTAATTCTATGACTTCAATAACCAGTTACGTTGTTTTACACAGTGTCTGCCAGAATCTCAAAGTAGTTGTTCCACAATTTTCTTTTTTTCTCATGATCTATTCATAACGAGGGAACTTTAGAGTCGTGATCAAACTTTGGTCTCACAATTTAAGGAATACATACATACTTACCACTATCATTGCATACAATCAAAAAGATTTATTAGCTTACAATTATAACAATTTATTTGTACGTGATATATAAAAAATATAAAAGTGGAATGTCACCATATCACCATAACTTAACGTGGAACCAAGCCCTTATACCAATCACCACGATGCCCATATATATAGTGGTTTAAAAAGCTTAAAACAACGTTATTTGTTACATCTATAAATAAATTCGGAAGTTCGATTGAATCAAAACTACGAAGTGCCATTGCACAAAGTTTTCCATCCACAATTATCAGTGATTTGGCACCAGATGGCGCAACACTGAATAAATATAGTTGGTAAGAAGGATAGAAGTAACAATCTATCACTCAAACAAAACCACCGCTGTATAGCTAAATGGTTAGCGCAGCATGCCTAAAGCGTACTGATGATGAAGGCTTAACACCCTTTGAAATGGATCTATCTGCGCAGCTATGGCAGGTTGTCTGAAAAATTTTTCTACTTACTATTCCAAAAACAAAATACAATTTTTCAAATTTAGAAAAATTTAAAAATAACAATAATTATCATTAGAAAAAAATTATTGTTCTGGCCTTGAGCTCGAATCGAACCTTGAATCATTTATCAATAGGCCGATAAAAACAAAAACAATTTATAATGGAAAGTTTTAATTAGTTAAACAAACAAATTCATATTAACGCATATACCAGCGAATTAAAATGAACGTGGTTTTGAAAAAACATTTTGCTATAATTTTTCAAAACAAAAATTTCCTAGTAATTGTTTGTGTATATATATTTATATTTGTACAGTTGAATTTTGTTATCAAATTGATATGTTTCAGTTACCGTATTTTTAGTGAATAAATACAGAGAAGTACAAAGGGAACACTTAGTTAGTTTTATCTGATTACAAACTGCTAATAGGGTCTATTGTACACTGCCAAAAAACCAGAGTTGCGAGAAGTGCACAAAATTCTAGGCAACAACATTGCTCGAACTTAAATTCTGACTTAATCAATATCTTTCGTTAAGTGTTAATAAGGCGTTAATTTGTTGTGGATTTTAACGTCTATTTATCTTTCACATATTCGTAAATCTAGTCTAAAACCGCGGCGCAGTCCGCACAATATGCCAATATATGATCTTGAAGAACGACCGTCCAGAAAATAACATATAAATGGGTCCAACAAATCGCGAAATACTCACAGTCACGGAGGTAAGCACACGGTGATAAACAGAAGGAAAGATAAAGTGGAGTTATTAAAAAAGGAGGATCCAAAATTCCATTGAAATACTTTTTATACTCAGTTGAGCAGAGCTCACAGAGTATATTAACTTTGATTGGATAACGGTTGGTTGTACAGGTATAAAGGAATCGAGATAGATATAGACTTCCATATATCAAAATCATCAGTATCGAAAGAAAATTTGATTGAGCCATGTCCGTCCGTCCGTCCGTCTGTCCGTTAACACGATAACTTGAGTAAATTTTGAGGTATCTTGATGAAATTTGGTATGTAGGTTCCTGGGCACTCATCTCAGTTCGCTAAATGAACGAAATCGGACCATAACCACGCCCACTATTCGATATCGAAAATTTCGAAAAACCGGAAATGTGCGATAAGACGGATAAGGCGACGAAACTTGGTAGGTGGTTGAATTTATGACGCAGAATAAAAAATTAGTAAAATTTTGGACAATGGAAGTGGAACCGCCCACTTTTAAAATAAGGTAATTTCAAAGTTTTGCAAGCTGTAATTTGGCAGTCGCTGAAGATATCATGAAGAAATTTGGCAGGAACGTTACTCCTATTACTGTATGTGTACTAAATAAAAATTAGCAAAATCGATGTACGAACACGACCACTTTTAAAAAAAGTTTTTTAAAAGTCAAAATTTTAACAAAAAATTTAATATCTTTACAGTATATAAGTAAATTATGTCAACGTTCAATTCCAATAATAATATGGTGCACCAAAATACAAAAATAAAAGAAAATTTCAAATGGGCGTGGCTCCGCCCTTTTTCATTTAATTTGTCTAGAATACTTTTAATGCCATAAGTCGAACAAAAATTCCCCAATCCTTCTGAAATTTGGTAAGGGCATAGATTCTATGACGATAACTGTTTTCTGCGAAAATGGGCGAAATCGGTTTAAGCCACGCCCAGTTTTTATACACAGTCGACCGTATGTCCTTAGGCTCGGCCATTGACACGATAACTTGAGCAAAAATCGATATATCTTTACTAAGCTTAGTTCACGTACTTATCTGAACTCGCTTTAACTTGGAATAAAAAATGGCCGAAATCCGACTATGACCACGCCTAATTTTCCGATATCGAAAATTACGAAAAATGAAAAAATGCCATAATTCTATACCAAATATGAAAAAAGGGATGAAACATGGTAATTGGATTGGGTTATTGACACAGAATATAACTTTAGAAAAAACTTTGTAAAATGGGTGTGATGACACCTACCATATTAAGTAGAATAGAATGAAAAAGTTCTGCAGGGCGAAAAAAAACCTCATTAACACCTTTCGTTTGATACCCATATCGTACAAACAAATTCTACAGTCACCACTGGTCCACCTTTATGGCGATATCTCGAAAAGGCGTTCACCTATAGAACTAAGACCCGCTCCCTTTTAAAAATACTCATTAACATCTTTCATTGATACCCATATCGTACAAACACATTCTAGAGTCACCCCTGGTCCACCTTTATGGCACCTATAGAACTAAGGACCACTCCCTGTTAAAATACACATTACACCTTTTATTTGATACCCATTTCGTACAAGCGCATTCTAGAGTCACCCCTGGTCCACCTTTATGGCAATATCTGGAAAAGGCGTCCACCTATAGAACTAAGGCCCACTCCCATTTAAAATACTCATTAACACCTTTCATTTGATACCCATATCGTACAAAACACATTCTAGAGTCACCCCTGGTCCACCTTTATGGCACCTATAGAACTAAGGACCACTCCCTGTTAAAATACACATTAACACCTTTTATTTGATACCCATTTCGTACAAGCGCATTATAGAGTCACCCCTGGTCCACCTTTATGGCAATATCTGGAAAAGGCGTCCACCTATAGAACTAAGGCCCACTCCCATTTAAAATACTCATTAACACCTTTCATTTGATACCCATATCGTACAAACACATTCTAGAGTCACCCCTGGTCCACCTTTATGGCACCTATAGAACTAAGGACCACTCCCTGTTAAAATACACATTATCACCTTTTATTTGATACCCATTTCGTACAAACGCATTCTAGAGTCACCCCTGGTCCACCTTTATGGCGATATCTCGAAAAGGCGTCCACCTATAGAACTAAGGATCCCTCCCTTTTAAAATACACATTACCACCTTTCATTTGATACCCATATCGTATAAACACATTCTAGAATTACCCCAGCGTGTAAGGGGGTAAGAATATACCCGCGGTAGGTATGCCTGTCGTAAGAGGCGACTAAAATACCAGATTCAAGGGGTGTAGCGCAACCCTTAAGGTTGCCAGCGCAATATATAGCTTCTCCAAACCCAATTGTCAACCTCACCTATCCGTGGCGAATCCTGTTTCACTAACAGACGAGGCTCTGGCGACCCCAAGCTCCTCATGGAACTTCGGGGTGGGGAGGGAGGGGATGGCCTGAAGGTTTAATGTGGCCACATAAATCGTTCGCGAGATGGTCGGTCTAGCACCTTAATGGTGCTGTGGTACCGGAGCGTACCGGATCTGTATCCGGCAAAGGACCATCACATCGATAACACTCCCCAAAGCCTTCGGGGAGCAACCTTATCGCTACAACAACAACAACAACAACAGAGTCGCGCCTGGTCCACCTTTGTGGCCAATTCCCGAAATGGCGTCCACCTATAGAAAATATGGCCCACTCACTTTTAAAATACTCTTTAATACCTTCCATTTGATACCCATGTCATACAAACACATTCCAGGGTTACCCTAGGTTCACTTTCCTACATGGTGATTTTCCCTTTTTTGTCTCCATAGCTCTCAACTGAGTATGTAATTTTCGGTTACACCCGAACTTAACCTTCCTTACTTTTTATAAATGATCCTGAAATATTTCCAAAAACAACGAACAGATCCGGCGATAGTTAAAAATATTCGGTAGCAGTACTTTCGACATGATTCCCTAAACAATCGTCAAATACTTTCGAAAATAATCTTGAAACTACATGGAGTTAGTTCCAAAAATTTCTCGACAATATTATTAGGAAAACAATCCAGAAACGGGTCCGAAACAGCCCCAAGAAGATCTCGAACACAGTCTCTAAACGGTCCCGAAGAAGTCTTAGAAAAATTTTAAATAGTCCCGAAAATGTTCTTCAAATAATCCCGAGACGGTCCTTTAATAGTATCTAATCTATAAACACTTCTGAAATGATGCCAAGCACATTCCCGAGGTCTTCTATAAGTAGTCCCGAAAATATTCCATACACGGTTTCGAACTGGCCAAAATAGTTCCGATTTATCCTGAAAAAATATCCCAAACTGTCTTGATATAATCTCAGGAGTGAGGAAATGGTCCCCGAATGATGCCGAAATTGTCCTGTCAGTAACCAAGAGACACAATCTTTTAGACTAACATCTTTATAAACCTTAAAACCGTTCATATATATATTAATAAAAAAAAATGAAAGGCGCGATAACCTCCTCTTGATTTTTCCTGCAAATTGGCGGGACGGGACCTACTTGTTGTATGCCGACTCCGAACGGCATCTGCAAGACAGATGAGTTTCACTGAGAGCTTTTAATGGCAGGAATACACTCGGAGTGCTTGCCAAACACTGCCGAGGGGCGACCCCGCTTAGAAAAATTTTCTTCTAATTGAAAAAACTTGTTTCTAAAATAATTGTTTTTGTTAACAATTGTTTTTGTCTTGTTTTCTAAAATATTGATGTTGCTTTGCCCGGGGCGTGAACCCAGTACCTTCGGTGTGGATGGCGGAGCACGCGAAAATCACACTACGGCGGCCGCCGGGAAATGTGGAATTTGTGGTGTTCCATGTCTGGATGAACCAAAGTAGAAACGACTTTGGAAAACAGTTTTAGGGGGAGAGGGGATGCAATTGTTCACTTCACCATAATTTCCAAACCTTTACCTATATGATAATATACTAATATAATTGCCCGTTGTCATAGTCAAATTAAAATAGAGTTTTATTGGTTTTAACATGCTTCTAGATTAATCATCATTTTATAACATAGGTCCTGGTATTTGATAGGGTTTTTCAGTTTGGTCGTTAAAACAAACTTCTGGTACCACTACGGACTCAATCAGTCTATGTGAGGTCCTCGTGGACCGGCCAGTCCAACCTAACCTAACCTGACCCAAATACATTCACAAGCATCTTGTCTCGGAAAACTATACACTAATATTATTAATTACACAATAAGGTAGAGAAAATGATACAAGAAGCTTGGGTAGCATTTTATAAAAAAATGTTCTAGAAGACAGGAGAAAACGAAGAAGATACGCAACAAAATAGCATCATCAGTCACTTTACCCAGCTGAGCTCAACTGTTCACGCTTAACTGCAGGTGGCAGCTAGTTTTTAGAACTATTGACAACTGTAGATTACAACAACAGCTTAAAATGCACGTGTAGGCGCATCACCATCCAACGATTGTTATCTCAATTTTCTTTCGCATTTTGTACGTTAAATCTCTGAATTGACGCAGAGACTTGTTGGTTGTCGTTCGGGCATAAAAGAATTGAACTTTTGCTATTCTTGAAGAGCAAAGTGCGTGTAATGAATAAATAAAGGAGCAAAGAAGAAATTGAAAATGAGCAACTAAAATTTATGTTAAGCGAAAAAAGGGGATATTTATGTAAGAAAGTTGTTCCTCTTTTCCTTGTGGCGATAACTAAGCGCAAAGTTGTAGTTTTGCTGCGTAGTGTTTATGTAAACGCCTACAAGCACGCCATAGTAATTTCAATTATGATTTTAAGTTTGTAATGTAGGGAAACAGTTTTTCAAGAAAATGTGTTTTTAACACTAATTCAGAAAACAAATCCGGACGCACACATCCCGCCTGCAGACCTTATGGCCAAAAACATCGCGCTAGCAACTGCAACAAAGTTTTAGGCCTCATTGCAGCTTTAGTGCAGGCCTTATGTCCGTAGCAGTATAGCGCAATCTAATATCTTTTAAACGGAATATATAGTCCTGTGCCTGAGCTTTGAAACAGATTTTGGGGCCACAATTGAGCCGGAGAGTTGCTGCCATGGTGCAGAATGGCAGAACATACTGTATATGTATATCCGGATGGTTTCAAATTATTGGAAGGGGTCGGGTCTGCTGTTTACTGTGTCGATGTAGAAAAGAGTGGATTTTTTTTAATATATGTAATAATAACGTAAAAAAGCAAGAAAGATTAAAAATTAGTAAAAATCCGTTGTGTGATAAGAAACTACTATGTAGATTAGTATTGCATACTCTATTACAGTCAATACAAAAAAAGTCCCCCCCCCGCTCCCTCCCTTGGAACCACGCATGTACCAAGAGGACGGATTATTCTATAACATAAGTTCAGGCACCTGATTGGGGTTCATCCGGTTGGTCGTCAAACAAATTCTGGTAACACTGTGGGCATATTCAGTTAAGTAAGGGCTTTATTTACCGGCCAGTTCAACCTAACCTAACCTAAAACCAGACGTAAAAGATGCAGAATTGTATGAGAAATTCACAAAATTTTAAGGATCTCTTCACTGTACTGACAAGTTTCTGGGCACTCGACACATCAGTCAACCTACTTTTTTGTAGTTTCTTGTTCAGCTAGGAATGGAAATCGAAAAGGAGTTTTGTGGGATTTCCTATTTTAAAATTATAATACTAATATATCTCTCATGTTACGGAGCTTCGTGCAATGTTTTCAGCCTACCCTTTCCCTTTATATATAAAAGTGGTCTCCCACGCCACCTTATCCTTTTTCAAAGCTCCCATACTTATTGATATATAAACTCATGTTGCTCACGGTATGCATGGCGTTTTATCAATTTGTTATTTTTATTTTATTTTATTTATTTATTTAAAATTATAGTCGACTCAAAAACAAAGCGGTCGACTGCCAAAAACGTAAAGTAAATTGTATATAATTATAGGCGAACCAATTTTTATTATACAGAAAGTAATGTTATTTAAGGATTTATATAAGTGTCCCCAATGGCGGGTCATTGTGAGGAGCTCAGAAGGGAGTTTACGCGAGGTGCTCAGAAAGGAGCTTAGGGGCTGACGCGACGTGCTCATAAAGGAGTCGGATGCCCAGTAGGGGAAACGCGCGATCTGGTTAAAGTACAGATGTATCCAACACACATTATACGATATCATGCCTGTTTTCTACTGAAGAAACAATAAATCCAGCATATTAAAAATAAATTAGCTTGTACCTCTAGTTTAGATAGGCGAGTATTGCATTACGTATAGTGGCAAAAGTACATTCAAAACTGATACAGCTACACAAGTCATTGTAGTGCGAGCACCAGGTAAGCAGAGGATTATTTTAGCAAAGTTTCGACGACAAAGGGGTAAGTAAAAAGGAACGTAGTGTCTGGAAACCCTAGGAGGAACTGCAAAAAGAAAACAATCGGCTCAGAAGGTCAGCAGAATCAATTTCTCCAATAATGAGCTTATGGATGAACAATACCCCCAGTAATATTCTCCGGTTTTCCAGAGTGGGTAAGCTAATAAGAAGAAGGCTATTTCATATAGTGGATGAGGAGGCTTGAGTCCAGTTAAAATTGCATTTGAACTGACTCAAGACGCTTTATATGATTTTGAGAAACAGGGCACCAAGCGCATGAGCAATACTCGAGTTTTGGACGGACCAGCGATGTGTAAAGAATCTTAGTGAGGTACGGATCATCGAAACTCTTTAGCCCATCTTTTAAAGAATCCAAGTACACCCAACGCTTGTTGGCAATAGATGAGATATGCATGTTGAAACTCAGTTTCAGATAAAAGAGAACACCTAGATCATTTACAATAGATATACGCTCCAAAGGGGTACCATCTATTACATACGGTTTCAAAACTGGTTTCACTCGGTGAAATGTCATATGCTTACCTTTAAAGCATTTTGAAGCTAGTAAATTTGTTGTGCAACAACAATGGAACGAGTCTATGTCAGCCTGAAGAAGACCCAGGAACTCAAATCGGTAGGACAGTAAGTGTAGCAAAGTTTTATATCATCCGCATACATTATAATATGGGAATGTAATATTATCTGTGGCAAGTCGTTTATGAATAGGGTAAAGAGCAAAGGGCTAACATAGATGACTTGCCTGAGGTACACCGGAGGAAACTCCAAACGATTTCGAGAGATTGCACTTGAACAGGACTTTTTGGGTCCGGTTAGAGAGATAGCTTTTCAGCCACATGTCAAACGAAAGCCCAGTAAATCAAGCTTATGAATAAGTAACTCATGGTTGACGGTATCGAATGCTTTGCTGAAATCAGTATAGATGACACCCGTGTGCTTGTTCGCTAAAAATCCTTCCATAACTAAAGTGGTAAATGCTAGCAAGTTTGTAGTGGTTGACCGTTCACGAATGAAGCCGTCTTGGCATGGAGATACAAGGAAGAGCACTGATATTGAAGTTGACTGGTAAAAATCTGTTCAAAAACTTTAGGAATAGCGAAAGTTTAGCAATACCCCCGTAGTTCTCAACTTTTGACCTACTACCTTTTTTATACAGGGGTATAATAAAAGTCTGTTTCCAAAGTGACGGGAATGACGCACATCCCAGAGAGAGCTCAAATAATTTTAAAATAGGCTCATATATGTTTTCAGCGCAGTACTTAAGCACACAACTAGGAGCACCATCTGGTCACGGAGAGAAGTTGGACTTCAAAGATTGAATACTCTGAAGAACAATATTACCATCAATAGCAGGATTCCTAATGGAATTCCAGCTATCTAAGTGATAGGGGTATTGACCGGAATGAAAACCACTCGATGAATACGTGGACTAAAGAACTCAGAAAGTAGTTCAGCAACGTCGTCATCAGTGCAAGCTTTTTACATCCAAAGGTTAATGAGAAAGGATACCCAGAAGTCTTCCGTTTTGAATTTACGGAACTTTAAAACTTTTTTGGATTTTCAAAAAATTTAGCTTTACAACAACTTAAGTAATCTTTATAACAAAGCTAATTAAGACGGTGAAAGTTAGAAAGAGCTATTAGATATTTAGAGAAGTTTGCAGATGTTCCAGTTTCTTGAATCTCTTATAAAGCCTAGATTTGATGTTATTAAATCTGATAAGTGCCTTGAAAACCAAAGCAGCTTATTCGAACACACGGTATAGCGAGTAGGAATACAGGTATCACAGAAGCCGTCAAGTGTACTGTAAAATAGTACCAATGGTTTTTATCGATGAGTTATCGGTTTGTTATCGAGGTGAATGTTATGTGCGCGTTATCCATTTCTTATCGACATGTTGTCGGATTTTATAGGTGTGTTATAGAAAAGTTAACGAAATGTTATCAAAAATAATCGATTACTATGCGTGTGCTATTAAAAAGCTATCGAGTGTTATCAAAGGCAGCTATTTTTATAAAAAGTTACCGAATTGTTTTGAAAAAGTTATCGAATATTTTTGAAAAGTTGTCGATATGTGAAAGGTGTTGGCGAAAAAGTTATCAATTTGTATTTGAAGTATCAACCGTTTTTATCGGTCGGCGTGTTATCGGTTTGTTTTAGAAAGTTGTCTTATTTTTTAAAAGTTATCGATTTTTATCAAAAATGTTATCATCGAAAACTTGTCGCTTTAATTTATCTAACAGTTATCACATTTATCAAAATGTTAACGTTTTGTTATCGAAACGTTATCGATTTGCTATCAGAGCTATTCTTAATCATCAGCGTGTTGTCGAGCTGACACGAAAAAGTTATATAAAAACCTATTAGATTGTCATATTACAAATGTTATCGATTTATGTTCATCGAAAACTTATCGATCTCTAATCGGAGTGTTACCAATTCGTATCGGCCGTAGCTATGTATGTATATTATCGCCGCTCATCATGATCATGACTATATACAATAAAACATATTTAGTATGAATCCGATACACACTCCGTAACTCGTCGATACAAGCGACAAAAACACAGTTGTGATGTCTAAGTTATAGTTATATAATTTTCATAGAGAAGCGGATTATATGATAAAGTCACATAAATAAGGGAACCACGAATGCGGAAATTCGTTTCTAAGATTTCCAGCAATTTGTTGTTACTTAAGTACTCTTTCAATTTCTCTTGTATACATATGCTGTCGTGCCACCAGGGTCGTCTTTACCTAATCAGTGTGCACTCGTGTTTATAGTGGGTCGTCGTTATGCATAATTGGCGCTTAACGCCTAGCGATTTTGGCCATTTCGTATCAAGTTGGCGTCAGCTATCCCTATTTTGCCATACCTCGACGCCAATGACACGCACCAAGGGAGTTCAGAGTCTTCACCCTCCACCTGCCTCTTCCATTTCGGTGAATAGGTTTCTCTCTTCCTCTGCTTCCAAACTCGCAGTGTCGCTGAAATACTTTCTGGCCGAAAAGGCTTCGTCCATTCGCATAATATTCCTCAGCCTGGGTTTGTATCGCGGCAGCTATCATCGATATCTGCGTAAAGATCCTAGACTCTCAGTCATATACCTCCTTCGATACTCGCCGTATGCACTTCTTTTTTACGGAGACAGGACCATAAATCTTCCGAGAACTTTTTTCTCGAACACTCAAGAGCCAACTCATCTACACTTACACATCCTAATTCGAGCCATGCATCAGCACATGTAGCAGGAGACTACTTTAGAGCGTTATTTGTTGTTCGTTGACGAGAACTTTACTTTTCAATTGCCTGCTCAGTATGCACTGTGGCAACGAGTTATTCTTTCGTATCATTTCTAAGCCGACCCATGATTTGCGGTTAATGCTGCTCCAAGTAAACGAAATCCTTCAGAGTTTCGAATTTATATCGCCACAGTGATGTGGCTGCCTAATTCGTTCTTCGATGAAAGTCACGTACTGGTTTTGTCTGATTTACCACGCAACACTTATCTTTTTGCTTCCTTATCAACTAGAGAAGGCAGAATCACAACCAATAATATTGTTACGAATGTTAGGCGGCACTAAGGGCGGTACTCTGCCATCTCTATGGCCGATGCTAACGCAGTGACGTGAATTCACATCATAAGTCAATCATTATATGTCTACACATACGCTGTGCACGCGCGGAGAAGTCAACGCACAAGCACCTGCAGATATCTATCTGAAATGTCTCCCTAAGGTATGCAAGTTTTTGATGTGGGATATGTAGTCGCATTCACACACATCACACATATGGCGTCATGGTGTATGAGAGAGCTCTATAAAATCTATTTTACTATCTGTAGTGTAGCTATGAGAAACGTATTAAGCTAACTAGTAAACAGTTCTGGGTGAGGATGAAAATAGTCCTATGATTATAGGGCTAAAGAGGAGGTCGGACAGTATAAAAGGCAGACAACAGATGGTAGGCCGAGAGATCATGTTCATTTTAGCTCTCCGTCAGTTTTTGGTTATTAAGCAAGCTAGTTGTGCAAAGTATAAGTGTTATTGTGAGTACTTAATAAAGGCCATTTTGCATTAGTTCATATTGGAGTTATTTATTCAACAGTTTAGCGATACGAACGTTAGCAGAAGATTGCAAATAAGTGTATTGCAGTAAATTCGTTACAATATCAATATCATCAGCATACGCCAGTAACTGTACTGTCTTATACAGATGTACCATCACAGTTTAGTTCTGTTGCTAGAATTATCTTCTCCGCCGTTCTGTAATAGATCTCGCCACGAGAAGGGAGTCGCCTTGTCTGAACACAGTCTTTTGATCGAATGGCGCGGAGAGGTCCTTTCCAACCTTATGGGGCTAGTGTGTTGCTGCTCACACGTCCACTTTACCAGGCACTTAAAGTCAGATATACCAGCATACAAGTAGCGTCTTGTTCGCGCTGTCAAAACATGCAGCTTTGATGTTCGACGTTTAACTGACAACTTGATTTTGGGACGTCTCACCATAAATTAAAATTTCGCTAGGATTTCAAGCCAGCTGTGCATCCCCGTTTTTCTTTTTTCCAAGACTTTTAAAGGACATATCTTAGCTCGTGTCTCAAGTAGCACTTATGTGGTATTTATATGAAAAATCATACGTTCAATCGCAACTTATGCATTCACAAAGTCTTCGGTCTCTGCTATGGAGTCCGTCATATCTGTGTGCTATAGAAAGCGAGGAAAGTGATCTATATATTTTCAGATGACAGCTACTTTTTACGTTTAGTATTTCTTGACAGCTTAACTAGACAATCGATTCCTTGTGAGCCGTCACCCGTTTGCTTAAATTCGGAACGCCACTAATAAACATTCGAACTTGCAAGCATATGCGTTTATTTATTATATAAAACTATAGTTTTTCAAAATTAACTTACAGTGGCTTAAGTAAGTATATATCGCTTGGAGTTAAAAAAAAAACTTTTAAATAATAAATTTAGGACGACTTAGTTAAACAGATTTAAGTCTGCATTGGTTAAGCAATAAACTACGCGCGGATGTTATGCAGTTATGCAGGAAATTACCAAATGTACACTTCGAACTACTTAAATATACATACATATGAGTATGCATTTGTACGGACAAATACATAGGGTGATTAAAAAAATTGATTTTCACCCCAAACAAAATTCGTGCTTTTGCTGCTTTTAAGTCTGTGCCTAAATGTCTAGAGTTTCTTCTGCTAGAACTACTTGGTTACCAACTATAAGCGTCGCGTGTGTATTTGTAGCTTATAGCCTCTCGCATAGCCATATGCGCGTGAACATATATGTGAGTACTATTCAACTGATCTGTGATCTGTGTGTGAGTTATCTCTTCGTTACCTTGTATGTATGTGGGTAAATGATGATTAATGTGTTTATGTACCTTGCCTTAATGTTTTTGTTGTTGGCATTTACTTAGTTCCAGCTTAGAAATGTAATATTCGCACACTGCCCTCCTCCTAAGTCTGATCGTCCCGATCAGACAAATCTCTCAATCTAACCGCTGCTAGCCTCTCCAAATGAACCACACATCTATTTCGTGGTTCCCCATGGTTCGTATGTGTAGATGGTATCACTAATCCTCTTAACAACTTTGTACGGGCCTTCCCAACTGCACCAAAATTTGGATGAACACTTTTCCGCCGGTGGGGGTTATATAACAGTACCAAATCTCCCTCCACGAACTCTTCCGAATTGTTTTTTTTGTCATACCTATTGTTCATGTTAACGCTCACTATCCTAGTTCGTTGCCTCATACTCGGTGTTTGGCCACTGGGCTACTTTCGCAGAGTCTGATTTGACAGATGACTTTGCATCATCAGTATCGTCTTGACGTTTCACAAGTGTAGTGCGGGTGACTTAAAACCTCCCTTGCATTCTTAATGGAAATTCTCTCCTTTGTTTGTTGCGTCCATTAGGGTTCAATGCCGTTGTTTCTCTCGCAGGTATTTTGAGTTTGCTATGTTTTGCCATTCGTTCCATCAGATTTTGCCCG
>JARSSU010006550.1:0-16441 GCA_029619165.1 Eurosta solidaginis
TTAATTGGAACTCTACATTCATTACCAAAGACGGATAAAGCGATAAAATTTGGTAGGTAGGTTGACCTTATGAGGCAGAATAGAAAATTAATTTCCCAATATTATATTAGTCAGATAAATGGTATTGGTCCAAAAAATTTCACAAAACTAAATTTAGTTTGTAGTACTAGCACTTATTTTCTTCTTTTAATTCGGTAATAGAATCTAATTTTTAAATTTGTTTGAATGCCATGTTAAATAATATTCAATGATGTGATGGTTCGGAGCAGGAACGCCAATATAGAAATGGTTAAACTTCTAATTAAATTTGTTTTTTAAGTTTTTACCTTCTTATGTACAGTGGCTCACATCTTATTGCGTGCAACCACAGAGCAAAACTATAGCTATATGAAAGGAAACTAATGGCGATGTAAAAACATTCAAGTGTACAATTTTAATAAAAATATGCTTGTGTTTGAACAAATACTTATTTTTCGTGTGCTTAGACGTTTGTGCTAATTGTTTGATTTAAAATGAAATTGGTGCGGCAAAGGGGCTTTGCGCTAGATTACCTTGGCAGATGCGGGTGGTAGATCGTTTGTGGCAATGTAGCGGGTGGTAGATTATCTGCGGGTGTGGACTGTATATACTGGTTTTTACTTATGCAAAAATATTCGGCTTCAACTGATAAAAGGCTGGCGTGCTGTACTGCGGTGAATACCTTGAATTGTGCTTTCAAAAAATGACTTGCCCTTAGTTCGTGCGAAAGCACTCCAAATGAATTCAATACAAACTGATATTGCTCGATTAGCATTAACAACTTTATTTTAAATATATATTTCGATGCTTACGACCTTTTAATTAATTTAAAGGCGGGCAGTGAAAAATGGCACGTTTCAATTTTTGCACTTGCTAGCGAATGAATATAAAAATAACAAAACTTAATATTGAAAAATTCACAGATTTTAATTTCTTTAAATATTCAAACTTTACGTTAATTTAACAACAGTTCGATCTTTAAATAGATTTCAAATTTCATTAAATATGCCAAAATTACTTTAATTTCACAATGACTAAAACTTCGAATGGACTTCAAATTTTTAAGTTTACTTATAATTATACAAATGTCATTATAAAACTGGATCTCAAAAATATAAATTTTTTTTTAATTTCGAAAAAATTTAAGTTTAATTATAGTTACTTAAATATAATCACTATGATTGAAAATTATAAATTTTACAGTTTGTATTTGCGATATACATATATATACATATGTAGCAGAATTCTTGGTTAGATGCATACCAAGTGTGGATGTAATTGTTCAACCCATTACGACTCACAGAATAGATCTCCTTTGGTAGGCAGAAGGCACAATCTCTTTATAGGTCGCACGTATTCCCCATTACTCGTTCTCACTGTTACGACTCGCACATTTCCATCATTCGACAGGGCGACAATGAATTACCCTAGCAAGCGCCCACTTTGTAGGTGAAGTTCGTTCATCAAACAGTGCGACAACATCTCCTTCTTCGTAATTGCGTGAAGACTTGAGCCATTTTGTTCGGCGTTGCAAGTTTAAAAGATATTCATCTCTCCATCGGTGCCAAAAATGTTGTCGTATTTCGGAGATTAGGCGCCATTGTTGAAGTAGATTTCCACAGAACCCTTGACCCTCAGGTTCTGGGATCGAATTCAATGGCTCACCGATGAGAAAGTGACCAGGCGTTAAGGCTTCAAGGTCGGTCGCGCTAGTTGGATTCGCGCATAGAGTGCGCGAATTAACGCATGCCTCAACTTCAGCTTGCAATGTACTGAACTCTTCGAAAGATAATAAGCTCCTCTCAAGAATTCGTTTAATATGGTATTTTACGGGCTTTACACCGACTTGCCAATATCCACCCATATGTGGCGCAGTTGGTGCGTTGAAATGCCACTATTGGAGTCGGCGAAAAATGTTAGTAGTTTATCATCTGCCATACACTTCTGATATCTCTACCGAAGTTCTCTGTCAGCGCCAACAAAGTTCGTGCCATTATCGGAGTTCATGGCCTTACAATACCCTCGACGACTGATAAAACGTATGAAAGCATTGAGAAAGGCGGTCGCCGATAAATCGCCTACAAATTCCAAGTGCATTTACACATGCAGATCAACGAGCAAATGTAACCTTTCGTCGATTTTGACCCTCTACCATGTGCAAATTTATACGTGTATGGACCAGCAAAATCTACAGCAGTTCGTGTGAAGCAGCGAACATACGTAGTACGAGACGACGGTAGGTCGCCCATCGACTGAACGGAAGTGTTGTGGTTCAAACAAGTACATTTAACACACTTATGATATACGCTTCTAATTAGATTGCGGGCGCTAATCACCCAATAGCGATGCGTTATAACTACTGTCATTATGCGATGCCCTGCGTGTAGAGTATACTGATGTATGTCAGAAATTATAAATTTCGACAGCGGAGAGTTTTTAGGTAAAATGGTAGGATGCCTTGCATCAAGCGAGACGTCTGCTGATTTTAGCCGACCTCCAACCCTCAAAACACCAGACGGATCAAGATACCGTTGCAGGCGCAACAAGCTACTTCGCAAGGGAATGGGTTTTTTCTCCCTGCAATGAGAAATTTCGTTAGCAAAATAAGTACGCTGAGTATACTTAATCAGTCTTAGTTCGGCCTCGGCCAATTCCTGACAGTTAGGGTGCCACTCGTTCGTTTAAGCGTGTGATTCCTTTTGGCGCGAGTATTGTGTTTAAACCTTAGCACATAAGCCATAACCCTTCGTAATTTTGAAAACGTAGAATATTTAATTATGACTGACCAAGAATCCTCGGGTACTGTAATATGAACGGCGATCCTTTTACGTAGGCCCAGGTCAGTTAAATGCGGTTCTTGTAAAGCTTGCTTCCAAAATTGATCTTCGCCATGCAAAAAATCTGGACCAGACCTTCATGTTGAACGAATTCTCAAGGTGTTATGCCTCTCGATGCGCAGTCTGCCGGGTTCTATTCGGAGCGTACATGTTGCCAGCACTCAGACGGTAAGACTCCTTGAATATCGGCCACGCGATTTGCGACGAACGTTTCCCATCTGCTATGATGCGCTTGCAACCACGCCAAAGTAATAGTCGAATCAGTCCCAAGCGTATAACGGATAGCGGAGTTCGTTCCAGGTCCGGGAAATACTCCGTACTAACTTAGAAGCGAGGTGCGCAGCGCATAGCTCCAAACGAGTTAGAGTTGTAGACTTGATTGGCGCTACCTTGGTCTTGGCCGGAATCAAGGCTACTGTGATTTCGTGATTTACGTTCGGACGCATCCGAAAAAACGTGCAGTTCGCTTGATGACTCAGAGGCGTTACAACCAACCCAACGAGGCACTTTCGGATCGGTTAACCTTTGTAGCTCAGAGCGATGTTCAGACCAATGTGTTCCGACTGTTTTCGGTACGAGCTCATCCCAACCAACCTCCTGAAACCATATTTTAGAATTAATCG
Organism: Eurosta solidaginis; assembly: GCA_029619165.1. Taxonomy (NCBI): domain Eukaryota; kingdom Metazoa; phylum Arthropoda; class Insecta; order Diptera; family Tephritidae; genus Eurosta; species Eurosta solidaginis. Next base: position 3,479 of record JARSSU010006550.1, read on the forward strand.
TACTGGAGGCAAGCAAGCCCAACGGGTCGAAAAGCGTGCACCCGTTCGAAAGAAATGCTCTCTTCGACAAAATTTTAGGCGGTTTCTTGAGGTTGATTGCGAAAGTGAAATAATCCTCATCCGTATTCCAAACGAGATCTAAAGCGTGTACATCTTTCCCTTCAGCAAGGTAGTGAGACATATTTTCAGAGGCGCTGGATATCCCGTTTCTTAGCTCCACGCAATTTGAAGCCCACTTGCGAAGTTCAAATCCACTTTCGAGAAGTATTTCGGAGACATTTTGTTGCAGCAACTGCAGTTCATGCTTACTTGAAGCACCGGTCAACAAATCGTCCATATACAAATCTCGTTGAATGACAGCCGCAGGCTTTTCGCAACTACTTGGTGAGTACCGTATACTTTCTTGCAGCGACTTTACGGCCAAAAGAGATGCGGCAGCGACGCCGTACGTCACCCGTTGCATTCTGTAATCTTGGATTGTAATCACTTCGCCAAACAATCCGTTGCAGGTCGATGTGCTTCGGTGAAACACATACCTGCCGGTACATCTCAGCAATGTCAGCGGTAACGGCATAGGGGTGGGTATGGAAGCGAAGAAGTATGCATACCAAGCTTTGTTGCAGTTGCGGACCAACAAGCAGTGCATCGTTGAGCGAGTACCCAGTCGATGTCTTAGCGGATGCGTTGAATACGACTCGGAATTTGGTCGTAACACTCGACTCCTTTATAACAAGATGGTATGGCATGTAGAAGGTCGGACTTGTGGTTGCGGATGCCGCTTCCATGTGATTCATGATGAGCTCCTGCATAAAGTCGTTGTATTGCGAACGTAAATCGGTATCGGCGGCAAGCTTCCTCTCTATACGTAAAATATTACGAACGGCCTGGTTCCTAGAGTCTCCCAGCGGAAACGGCCATCTGGAGATCTTTTAGGCGTTTCCTGAAAATGCTATTCGCAAAAATGCTCCTCCCTATTTAAGTGCGTTTTTTCCGGTGTATCTTCCAATTCCCACAGCCTAGTCAACGCTCTTTCAAGATGTACATCACAAAAAATTGTTTGCAAACAAGGGGTAGATTGATAGTCAACACTGCCGAAAACCGTCCAACCGAAGAGTGTACACTGAGTCGCCGGCGTTCCACAAGGACCCTTCCGAATTTCCGGGCACATAAGCTGATCCATAACCTCCAATCCTATCAGCAAATCAATACGACCAGGCCTCATAAACTGTGGGTCTGCTAGAGACCACCCTTTAATATGCGGCCATGCAGTTGTGGCGACAGTTTGAGTTCATTCGAAAAGTTTGACAAAAGCGAAAGCGAAACCTCACCTCTAGCGCGCCTTCCTTGAGACGAACTAATACCGGTGATGATAGCAGCAGACGATTTCCTCGTTAAGCACAGACGACGAACACACGACTCAGTCACGAAGGAAGCGTGCGACCCAGAGTTAAATAACAGACGACCTTGCTGAAAGCGCCCAGCACAGTCTCGAATCCTTACCAGAGCAGTAGCCAGCAAAATTGTCTTACTCGCAGATAATGGTACCTGTCGCAGATATTAGTACCTGCGGAGGCGTAGTTCGAGCTGGTTTGCTTGGTTTCGGCGAGGTTGCTGATGTTGGATGCGGTTGGAGTCCCATGCAGTAAGATGTGATGGCGTTGGCGACAAATGCGGCACGACGAAGAACTGTTGCAACGAGGCTTAAAATGTCCCGAACTCAGACAGTTCAAACAGATACTCGAATCCTTCACAAATTTTGTTTTAGCGGTGGCGTCCAGACGACTGAATTTTTCGCAACTATAAATCTTATGATCCTCCTTGCAAAAAGGGCAACTAGTCGTATTCTGGGTGGATGTGGCTGTACCGGAGTAGCTGACGATAGCATCGAGAGTGATCTGCACCTAACTTCTAAAAATGTTACTAGCTGCTCGAAAGTTGGGGGTTCGTCGCTAACAAGTGACAGCTCCCATTGCTTCCTGGTTTCGAACGCGAGTTTACCTACTACTTCATGAACGAGCCAGTCGTCCCAGAAATCGACGGTCGGCCTAACGCTTTTCAATTCACGAATGTGCTGCTGATATGGTTGAGGACTCCTTTTACTGAGCTGGCGGTGTCGCTTGTTGCTTTGCGGATATCGGCCATAGCTTTGAAATGCGATTCGCGAACACGCGCATGATCTTGAAACGCGACTTATGCAAATCCCATTCCTCCTTGTAATTTGCATCACAAATTTGGAAACCGCTGAACACTTTCAAAGTTTCACCCCTTTAAGCAACTCCGTAAATAGTGCATTTTATGTCCGTCCGACAGCGCGGTATTACTGTCAACCAGTAAACAGAACGAGCCGTAAAAGCCTGACCATTCATTGGAGTCGCCTGAAAATGTGGGTAGCTCCATTTTGGGTAAACGAATGGAGGCAGACACGGTTTAAGAAACATTTGTTGGTCGGGTTGCATTCGGGGATGAGGCTTCGGTGTGACACTTTTTGGCACGGCTAAAAATTTTCTAAGGCCATAGCGTACCCAGTTTCGGCTTGAGTTCGTGTACTCTCATCCACTGCAACGTTATCGCACCACAAGCGGCGTCCACCTCATCCTGTGCAGCGTTGAATCGAACCCATTGTTCGTCCAAGAGTTTCAAATAACTCTCAACTTGGTCGGTATCTAACAAAAATGTACCATCCATGCCTTTTGTAATGTAACTTTTATTGCGTTCAACGCAGAGTCCCGTTTTTTCACAGAGGCTGACATTTTTGTTGTTGTTGTTTTAGTTTACAGTACTTGCAGAACGAGGAAAAAACAAATTCTATTATAAATATACGTATGTAACGCTACTCGTAGAAGGCAAATAATTGCCAAGATGGCTTACTAAAATGCGCAAATGTACAGATCTATGAAAATATTGCTTGCTGAGTTGTTTTTGTAGAGAAGGGTATACGGATTCTGCAGTGGAATGAATGCGTGTTCGCGTAGAGGGCAAATGACAGTCAAATAGAAATGACTTGGATTGTTGGTATTTTTGCAAATATGTATGCGTAGCGGGCGAATAAAAATTAAATTGATTTGTAGTTTTTCCAACGGAATCAAATATGCGGTGTATATATAAATTAAAAAGATTAAAATTGCGAGCGATGCGGGCGATCCGGCTCGATGGATCAAAAAATGGTGCGGCAAAGGAGCTTTGCGCTAGATTACCTTGGCAGATGCGGGTGGTATACACTTACTTACGCAAAAATATTCGGCTTCAACTGATAAAAGGCTGGCGTGCTGTACTGCGGTGAATACCTTGAATGGTGCTTTCAAAAAATGACTTGCCTTTAGTTCGTGCGAAAGCACTCAAAATGAATTCAATACAAACTGATATTGCTCGATTAGAATTAACAAATTTATTTTAAATATATATTTCGACGTTACGGCCTTTTAATTAATTTAAAGGCGGGCGGTGAAAAATGGCACGTTTAAATTTTTGCACTTACTAGCGAATGAATATAAAAATTACAAAACAGTTGCTTTCAGCAACTAATGGGCACTACTTTACCGGCACAAATGTACTGCCTTATTAGCAGATAATCAATTATACCGCCTAGTTGGGCACAATGCATTGCATGGTTCATCAGAAATTATATCAAAAACTAAGGTCACATTTTATTTCGTGCGCCGGCCCTGCCTTGGAAAAATTTACTTTTTTATTTAGTTTAGTATCTCGTATGACCTCCTTTTTGTTAAATAACATCTTCAAGATGATTTTCCATAAACGCAATTAATTTTTGAGCGGCTTCGCGTGGTATCTTATGCCATTCTTCGACAAGAGTAGTTTTTAAATCGCTAATCTTACTAGTCTGCCTTGGCCGTGTAGCCGAGTCCGAAATTGACCACAAATTTTCAATGGCACTTAAGGCGAGAGATTGTGGAAGTGCATTCGTGAGGTGTGGACAATTCCATATAAAACCATGACTGCATAATCCCAGATTTTTCGATTAGGGTCTTTGTCTTGGTAATGAATTTTTTGATACCGTCACTAGGTTCCTTTCTATGTATCTCAACAGTTTTGTTTTGTTTATATATAGCTCAACAGTTTTTTTGTTAACTTTAAATACAAAGTCATAGAATGTCTATTATTATTTCTTTTGATCAGTACTCTTGCAAGCATCCAATCAAGACCAAAATCAAAGTAATTCCCTGAGCACTTTTTAAAAAAATGCAGAATATAAGAAAAAACACCTTTTTAGTTTTTCGATCGTTTTTTTAAATAGCACATGAAACGGACATCAATTCTATGAATATTAATACCCTTTTATATTATCACGAAAGCCCTATGCCCGGTTCTTCCGTAATTCAAACCGCCGTTAGATTGTGTGTATTAAGCATTTGTTCTCCTGTTTTGGAAAACTTGCAAATCACTTCCGGCTCGGAATTTATCTTCCAAGGTATATCTATATTCTTTTACAGCCAAGCTGAATAGAAGCACTAGCTCAAAGCTACCAGATAAATGCAGCACGGTTGCCATTTGGACCAAAAAAGGACCGTTCCTGAGATAAAAATATACAACACTTCCAACAATTTCATTAACCGACACCAAGTTTTTAATTGCAGAAAATTTCGATCGGTTATCAAACACTTTTCGTGATATATTTTTGTAACTAGAAGAGCTCAAGAATTTGTTTCAAATGCACGTATGTTATGGGCTTGTCAGTGATGGAGCCGTTACGATGCTTACTTACTTACTTAATTGACGCATAACCGTTTAAACGATTAGGACCTCCAACAAGGCGCGCCAGTTGCTTCTTCGCTGGGTTAACTGGTAACAGCAAAGAAATTTAATTTAAAGCGTTTCCACGTGGTCTTTCCAGCGAAGTGGGACAACCCTCTTCCTCTGCTTTCATAGGCGGGTTCCAATAAAAAAAAACTTTCTTAGCGGATCATCATCTTTCATTCGCATAACATGACCTAGCCAACATAGTCGCTGTGGTTTAATTTGCTGGACTATGTTGGTGTCTGTTTAAAGATTGTACCGCTCTTCTTCGGTACCCGCTGTCGCTGACGCATAGAGGTCCTAAAATCTTTCGAAGAACTTTTCTCCCGACCACTACCGCAGCTATCAGCTGTCATTTCCCATGCTTCTATACCATATAGCAGAACCAATACGACAATTGACTATTAGAGCATGATCTTTATTTGCCCAAAGAGAACTTTTCATTTCAATTTCCTACTCAGGCTAAGGTAGCATTTGTTGTCGAAAGTAATTTTACGCTTGATTTCTACACTGACGTTGTTTGTGTTCGTGCTGGTAATAAAAATAAACGAAGTCCCATAATATTTCGAAATTATGGTTGCCAACAGTTGCTCTGGGAATGCGCTGACTCTTTGCTTGATGACAGCTTTGTCCTAATTTACCATCAAACTCATCCTTTCCGCTTCTATTCTAGTTTAGAGTAGGCAGATCAAATAGCGCGGGTGCTAAAGCCGATATTTTCTGTGTCGTCAGCATACGCCAACAATTGCACGCTTTAATGGAATATTGTTTAAGAGCGGTTAAGTCCTTCAGCTAGTATTATTTTCTCCGGGTACATTACATTTTTAAGCATAACATATTTGTTTTCTGAAAGTTTTTTTCCTTAATAATATACCTTTATCTTCATTTCAGTTCGAATGCGATTTCATTCGTGAAAATATTACGAGTACTTCGTGTACTAAGGCCTCTGCGTGCTATTAACCGCGCTAAAGGACTTAAGGTAAGCAATTCAACTTTAATATTGTGTTCTGCATTCCCCAAAACTCGCCATAGGAACACCTAAAGAGATTATTCGGCGGAGGTATAATAGTAAAAAAAAACTACTTTAGATATATCGATATTAGAAATGTCAATGCCACGAGCTCAATTCTTTTATTGCGAAAATCCTGTGTTAACTAAAAATGTATGCAAAGCTCATGTTTTACGCCGACTCCGAACGGCATCTGCAAGGCAGATGAGTTTTCTCTGAGAGGCTTTTCATGGCAGAAATACACTCGGAGTGCTTGCCAAATCACTGCCGAGTGGCGAGCCTGCTTAGAAAAGCTTTCTTCTAATTGAAAGAACGTGTTTCTAAAATGTTTATGTTGCTTTTTGCCCCGGGCGTGAACTCACCAACCTCGGTGTGATAAGCGGAGAACGCTATCACCACACCACACGGCCCTTGTTAAAAGTCGAAAACTCCGGAATCTGTTAATCCTAAAAAACCTACGAAATGAAGGCGAAGCTAATGCGTTTAATGCTATTATTATTTAGAACAGCAATAACTAACCATGAATGAGCATGAAAAGGCAGAAAACAAACAAAGTATCTGCAAATTTAGGCCGTGCCAAACGCTCTCTTCAAAAAACTTTGCCTTTGAGGGCTATTTTAAATTAGTTCACCTTGAATTACAACCGACAATCATATACCGACCAAGAAACATGTAACAATAATCATACATACACCCTTAGTAAAATAACCTGCTATCTGGCTCAATTAACCGCACAAGAAATGGCGTGCCTTTTATACAATCCGAAAAGCCTGGGCCCGTGTTTTGTTTGACGATCAGTGACTAAAGCCATTTTCACTCAAACGATAAATATGCAACTGTCAAACAATTTTCAAAATTATAATAAATTATGGATTAAACGAGTACTATTTGTCGCTAGTTCGTATATGTCATTACCTAATCTGATCCACCATTTCAGTTTTATTGTGTTTAAAAAATTTGTTTCGATTACGTATAGTATAACGTAATACGGACTTTGGCCTGTATAGCGAAATTTTCTATTAAAATTGATAGTGTTGGGTCACATTGCACACATAATTCGTTGCACCTTTATCCGCCCCTGAACTACCTACCCAGAATGCGCTCCTGCACTGATCCCTCAAAACGGTTTACCATTATCACCTGATATGATAACAACACAAGCTGAGCTTAACATAGGCCTTGAACTTGAAATTCTTGTATGTGTGTACATATGTTATATGTACAATTGCATACGCATATCATCTATTGTCTTTGCCTATTGTTCTTCATATTTTGTTTCTTAGCAAACCGGTTGTATACATTTGTAAAATTGTAATTGTGTATAAAAGGGAAGATTTTGAGTCATTTTGTCTTTTTGCATTTAGTATAAGTCTATAACTCATCGCGCATTTTTCATAAACTTTGCCATCGGACAAGCAAAATAGTTTGTTCATACATTTTGGCGCCCAACGTGGGGCATTTCGAAACAAATCAATTGTCTTGCAATTTTCTTTGGCAATTGTTAAATTGAAGAGTTCGCTTTTTCGCGTTATCGCATTTTGATCCAGCGTTATTTCGAGTGGCATATAACTTGGTATTGGCGACTTTGTGCATTAAGCAACCTTGCACTTTCTTCGTTACTTGCCTTTTAGCTAGTTGAAAACCGCAAATTCCGTATTTTCGCATCAAACATCGTAGAAGATTATGATCATCATGTCACTGGAGGAAGCTAAGCAAAAGCGCTCCTTAAGGCGCACGAATATGTCTCGTAATAAGACAATCGTAGAAGCCAGTGGTAATAAATCAGGTAAAGTACTTTCTCCGATTGAGCTAAAGTGCCGTAGAATCCTATTTTAAACAAGCATTGGGTTATCAAACGCAAATTGAGAAACTCGGGCCTGCAGACAATGGTCGTGAGGATTTGGAAGACCTTTACGTGACCATTCAATCAGCAGCTTGGAGAAGACCTCAATAATACATCGTTTAGTGAAACAGTATTACCTGTGCAATCCACCCGCTCAAAACTACCAACTCTCAAGTTTCCCGTATTCTCCGGGAAGTATTCGGATTATAAGAACTTCATATCATCATTCATGAGCCTCATCGACAAGGAAGCTACCCATACAAATATTGAGAAATTCAATCATCTTCTCAATTGTTTGCAATGTGAGGCTTTGGAGACTGTGAAGGCATTCCAAAACACTAGCGAGAACTACCCAAAAGCGCTGGAGAGGCTAAGGGCCCATTACGACAGCAGCACAATGATATTCTTTGAGACTGTTGAGGCATTATTTGACCTTCCTTCAGTTGCAAAACAAAATCCGTCGCAACTACGCAGCTTGATGGACAACGTATCCGCTCTGTATGGTTCTCTTTTGCCAATTGGCTCCGACAAAAATATTTCACAGGTCTTACTCATCCACCTTGTAATGGATAAAGTCGATGAAGCAACGCAAATCAAATGGAAGGAGTCATTGGACTTCAAATATTTGCCAACATGGAAAGAGTGCGCAAAGGTGCTGGAGCGACGTTGTCAGTTCTTGGAATCCGCATCCGGCCCACTCGCTTTCGGAGACACCAGCAAACCAAGTAATAAAACCGAAACCAAGAACAAATCTTCGCGAAAGGGTTACTCGTTTTCATGTACGAAAAGCTCTTGCTTCGTATGTTCAAGCTCAGACCATTTCATTTCCAGCTGCCCACGAATTAAGCAGATGTCGGTTGCTGATCGATTCAAGGAGGTAAACGGCAAGGTATGCGCTTAAATTGCCTCTCGCAGAATTACAATAATCCCATTGTTCATCATCGTTTAAGTGCGAGTATTGTGCACGATCACACCATAGTCTCATACATCGTTCTACCTCTTCAAATACTGGACAATCACCAACGTCCTCCACATCCTTGATAGAGCAACCAATACCAGAAACTAGTACAGCAGCTGCTCATACACATCGCGAGGGTTCACCACAAGAACAAGTCATCTTGGCAACAGCTGTAGTCCTCATACGAGATGCGTCTAGAAGTTTTCAGTTGGGTAGCGAATTACTTGACACATGTTCTCAAGTGAATTTCATCCGCGAAGATTTCTCCCAAAAATTACGTCTACCAAGGGAAAGGCGTCACATTGAGATCCAAAGCATAGGAGATTCGGTGGCAAATATAAAATATAAAATATCAACCACTGTCAAGTCAAGGGTATCTGGCTATAATATACCCTATCATTTTACGTAACTTCGAACATTGGTTACCAGCCAAAGACTGAAATCAATATTTCAACTTGGAATCTGCCATCCAACATTGAGCTCGCTGATGATCACTTCTTCAAGTCAACAAAGGTGGATCTACTAATAGGCACTGGAATCTTTTTCGATATTTTATCTGTTGGTCAGATAAGTTAGCATCTGATTTGCCATCATTACAGAAGACTCTATTAGGATGGGTCGTCTCTGGTCGGTACAAAAAACCAACAACTTCGCCACCAATATGCATGCTTTCTATTAAGGAATTGGTGGATGTAAATTTACAACGACTCTGAAAGCTCGATGAAACATAAACGGCTGATTTGTGGACTACAGAGCAGAAAAATTGCGCACTGTAAAGCAAGCAAACAGTACATAGAACAAGCGAAGGTAGGGTTGTTGTCCGGCTGCCTTTGAAGGAATGCTTTAACAACCTTGACCAATCATACTCAACAACAATTCGAGATTTCTTACTCAGGAACGGTGATTGTCTCGCTGTCCTGATTTACAACAACAGTATATCGCATTTATGGAAGAAATTCGAAACCTCGGGCATATGAGTGCAGTTGAGAAAGAGGACTTCAATACTCCACACTACTGTGTACCTCATCTTTACGTCTTGAAGCCAACTAGCACTACAACGAAGCTCTGAATTGTCTGCGACGCGTCTTGCAAAACTACGTCACAAGAATCTTTAAATGACATATTAGCCGTCAGACCTACTATACAAAACGATCTTTACATTCTGCTTTACGTTTTCGGCTTTTTCGTTACGCTCTCACAGCGGATATCGTGAAGATGTACCGTCAAGTTCTGGTGGATTCCGATGACCGCAAATTCCAGTGCATCTTGTGGAGAAGTAATCCCATTGAAGACATCCAAACTTATCAATTAAATACGGTTACGTATGGGACTGCATCTGCTCCTTACCTTGCGATACAGAATCTGAACTACATTGCCGATTCATATCAAGACGCTTTTCCTATTGGTGCCAGCACAGTCAAGACCTCATTTTATGTTGATGATATACTGTGTGGCGCCGATACCCCAGTCGAGTAATCTCAAATCAAATACGAAGTCACTGAGGTACTAAGAGGTGGTTGTTTCATATTAGCAAGGTGGCACTCAAATCACCACATGTTTCGAGCGGATGATACCATGACCGAGCTAAATCTAGATGAGAATTTGACGACCAGCACATTAGGTATCAAATGGGATCAATTTGACGATGTCTTTTTATTTTCTTTTCAGCCTAAACAGCCTGTGAATGGGCAAACAACTAAGAGGTCCATGTTATCCATCGTATCGGCTCTGTTCGATCCATTAAGCCTTATCGCACCTGTGGTTGTTACCGCCTGGATCATCTTACAGGGTTGTGACTTTTGAAGCTCAACTGGGACGAATCCGTACCCCAAAACCTTCAGTAGGCCTGGAACCGTTTTATGAAAGACATAAATAGCCATAACGCACTCTCAGTTCTTAGGTATTGTTTCGCAGAAAATCACAATTCAACACAAATCCACGGGTTTTGCAATTTGTCTATTCGAGTATACAGCTGCTGTATTTATGTTCGTTTCGCAACAATAGCCGTGTTTTTTTTTACACGTAAACGTCTATACACTTAAACTTTTTATGGACTGCTAAGCGTCAAACTTTGAATACACCTCTGAAATTACTGCGCATAAAATGTGTACTACTAAATTTCTATACGCATTATACTCAGATATAACTGAAATATGTGTCTTTGTTTCACCCTCTACACTAATTCTATGTATTCTATGTGTGTACACAATTCATCGCAACTGATTCAGCTATATGTTATACCCTATGGCCATCAGAGGGCTGCGACTCCGCTTTTCGGTACACCCTGTGCTGTAGCTGTAGTTATTTAACCACTGCCGCTAGATGGGTCTCCCAAGCATTATCTAAGCGAGTATAGGCATTTTTTTTCACGCGCAAACGTAAACGTGTACGCGTGTATAAAAAAACACGGCTAATGTTAGGCAAGCATACCGTCACTTTACTTACGGCCAAATCGCGAGTAGCACCAATAAAAAGCAATATCTCTCCAAGCTGGAGCTGTATGGCGCCTTACTATTAGCAAGTCTTTTCGCGAAAATCAAATCGCTTTTTAAAACTGATACCACAGATTGTAAATCATTGGCTGGGAATGCACTCGGCTACCCTTTCAATATTCTTCGGTAGCCGGGTGTCAGAGACTCAAGATCTCACAACAGGAGCATGTTGGCTGCATGTGCCAGCAAAGAGTAATCCTGCTGTTGTTGTGTCACAGGGATGCTCCGTAATGGAGATCAGTAGCTCGAATTCGTTGTCAGGACCATCGTTCTTAGAACTTGAATCCGAACATTGGCCAGCCAACGAAGGTGGTCTTGTCGATATGGAAGGAGAACGATATGGAAGAGAAAAACGTAAATCATCATTCAAGGTAATCGCAAACGAAAACTATATTTTAAAGGTAATTGAAGGATACAGCTCTTATACGCATTGCCTACGCGTTATTGCCTGGATGTTTCGCTTTGACCAACTAACAAGCAAATCATTTACCTTTCACCTCGAGACAGGAATTTTATCGCCTCAAAATTTACAACAAGCATTGTGGTGCATTGTTTGGAACGTACAGCACCAACAGTTCGCCGAAGAAATTCATACGATCAAACAAAACAAGACAGTATCGGGACCACTTAAATTCTTGAATCCGTTTCTGGAAAAACATGGCGGATTCAATCTACTAAAGGTTGGTGGACGTTTGGAGTTGGCAGACATGGCAGACTCGCACAAACATCCTATCATTCTTCCGAGAAAGTCGCATTTCACTGAGCTGTATATTCAACATTTGCGTATCGCACATCATCATGCAGGCGCAGAGGCGCTTGTAGCACTGCTACGACGTCAATTTTGGGTGATAAACGCAACAGACATTGTGCGTCGCAATTGTGAGATCTTGCGTTTCTTGCGTAAGATATAAGCCAAATTTACTTCAACAAACAATGGGTAATATGCCCGTAGCACGGCTTACGCCATCAAAGCCATTTTCACGTTGTGGCATAGATTTTTGTGGGCTCACTAACCAATTTATAAATTTTCATTTCATTCCACCCAGGGCTCCACACTTTGGAGGCTTGTGGGAGGCCGCTGTAAAATCAGCAAAAGGGCATATGAGCAGCAGCTTGGAGAACAGTCGACTTACTTTCGAAGAGCTGAACACATTGATGATAAACATCGAAGCAATACTAAACTCGAGGCCAATGTCACCTTTATCAGCGGATCCCAGCGATTATGAGGCGCTAACTCTAGGCCATTTTTTGATTGGCAGCTCACTTTTAGCGATCCCAGAGCGAGAAGAAAATTGCAACATAGATCACGTTAGCAAATGGGCTCATGTTACTGCAATGAAACAATTGTTTTGGCGAAGGTGGTTACATGACTATATCAACAGTCTGCAGGCACGAACCAAGTGGACTAAAGGTCACCCTAATATAGCTTAAGGAAGCATAGTGATTATTCATGAGGACAACGCGCCTCCACAACGATGGTCTTTGGGACGAGTCATTCAGGGCATTCCTGGCAGTGATGGTCGAATAAGAGTAGCCGATGTTAAAACTGCGAGGGGAATATTGCGCCGACCACAAATTGGCAGTATTCCCTGCTTGAAATATATTTCAAGAGGGCCGGGATGTTAGGTCACATTGCACCCATAATTCATTGAAATTTAATCCGCCCCCGAACTACCTACCCAGAATGCGATCCTGCACTGATCCCGTAAAACGGTTTACCATTATCACCTGATATGATACCAACACAAGCTGAGCTTAAGACAGGCCTTGAACTTGAAATTCTTGTATGTATGTACATATGTTTATATGTACAATTGCATACGCATATCATCTATGGCCTTTGCATACTGGGTTTACATATTGTTCTTCATACTTTGTTTTTTTAGCAAACCGGTAAACAATATGTACA
>JARSSU010006551.1:0-29854 GCA_029619165.1 Eurosta solidaginis
TTTACCAAGTAGCGCAACTAACACATTCACACGCACAGTTCTCGACTCAATTTCAAAAAAAATCTTTAGATTATTTAGCTTAAATTTTAAAGTGAGATAAACCTTACCAATTGATGTATAAATAGAATATATAGGGCGTATTTGTTGTCATTAAAGGAAGCTTTTTATTATATTAAAGTTTTTAACATTTTTTTTCAACTTTAATTTAACAATTTTCAAGCGTTTTTAAAGCATTTTCGTGCATTGAAGTACAACCATGTGCATATACGTTTTGACATTACATTTCATACACGTTCGTATTTGCCAATCTCATTGTATCTAAATTCGTAAACAATGACTGCAATTATTCGGTGCGATTCTCGAAAAATTTTATTTTTTGTGAAATTTTATACTTAATCTGTGGTATTGTGGCGGTCAAAAAGGTTTTATACAACAATATTTTGCCTCACAACGCGACAATGTATTTCGTAATGTCCCCTGCAAAAATAGTTGGATTACGTGTTCCTTTTCTTCATGTTGGATTACTCTAACAATACTCCTTTGCAATGCGTTTGCGGACCACCATCAGCCGATCATTGCTCGTTTTTTAACGACCGTGATCACGACACGCTGACGATCGAACAGAGTTGCCAAAAGTAAAATATTGCATACAAATAACTGATAATAAAATTTTACTATGACAACTCTGATAAAATGCAACCGCGCACTGGTTTTATATATACATACTATAGTATAGAGAAATATTAGTTTCTTTATTCACGCAAATGCTAAATAACATAAGAATATTCGTAGTAAAAAATATAAAAGTTGTATTGCCCCTCTCCATTTACATTCATTTTAAATTAAATTCACTCCGATAATTCTTTCCGACACAATTCCTCTTTAGTACTTTGGCATATGATCCTCTGTGGGTGCTCCATGGAGTACTACAGTGAAAGTACTTTGGAAAGTACTCTCACGTATGTACTCTATGGGATACTCACAAACAAAACGAGAGTGGGATCTCCTACTCCTCTCCTAGGACATCGCAATGTTAATTGGAGCACAATTTTTGTATGAATACAGATTAGTTTTGGGAATACTGCTATACTCCCAAAGGAGTATTCATTACATTATTTATAGAGTACTCGCGTTTTTTGAAGGGTCGAAGTACTTATATGTATATGTTTTGATGTGGAAGCTTGCATTTGAGAACATGGTTGCCACTTTTACCATTTGGAACAAAAATGGTCCCTTCCAACCCCATATGGTCCGCTGGTCCCTTTTTCTCAATTTTGGTTTTTTCGGCACAGTTTTAGTACGCTTATTTCTTTTTCACTTAAACTGAAACAAAAATTCAAAATACTGCTAATAAAATTTTCCGCAAATCTATTATCCACATATAATTTTCAATTTGCTTCAATGGAATTCTTACCACGAAAATTGCTCTATCTATAAAATGAAGCAGAACAATGACATTTCACCCGGTAGATAATTTAGGCATGGCATTAAAAAGGGAAGTGGTGAATGTCATTAATTTTTGATGGAACAACGGACTTATCAGAAAAAAAGACTTATTTTAGTGGTTAGATATTTCGATCGGTATTCAATTATTACACAGTTGAAACTTTTAAGACGCTTGGTTTTTAGTCTGAGTTCCAACTCACACTTACTGAATCTAGGCTCTGGTATGAAGTTTAATCTGTTATACTGTTTTCACACAGAAACTTAATGATCTCATTTCACCTTCTAATGAAATCGTAAATTTTTTGCTTTCACACAGAAGTAACTACTCTATTAGTATGAAGGATGAAATGTCAAGCGAATAAAATGACAATGCTATATGACAGACAATCATGGCGGAACGATACAAGGTGGCAGCATGGTGACATACCTACATACATAAATAAGAATTCCATGTATTTTGTTTTTGTAAATTCGATGGACAAATGTCAAAATCGTACTGCGCCGGAAGTTGATGTATCAAATCCGCCATGCAGGCAATGACATTTACTTTGACAAATGACATTTTTAAGCACTGAACACACCAAAAACTAAGAAATTGAACGCTCCCAACAGAGTTGCATTGTGCTTTTGGCTTCACTAGGCATTCGATTAGCTACTAATGAAATAATTATAGATTCGAATTTTGTAGGGAGCTCAATAAGCGTCTTAATGTAGAAAACTGCCTTTATTATTCAATAAGCCGTCTGTATGAAAACAGTCTTAGAGAAAAAGTAAACATATATAAAAATAGCATTAACACCACTGCTTAGTTTTATTTACGATTTACATAGTTTGACACAAAGCAAATTTTTTAACCGTTCTTTAATAAAACCTAACTTAAAATTCGGGTCGGACATGTCGATAGCGGTATCAAAAGACGCGTATTTGCGTCAAGATTCAGAATCCGAAAGCAGAAACTACATTTTTTTCTCGTTTAAAAATTATCTGCGGAAAACCCGTCGGTACTATTGTCGCTTTTTTCGATGTTTCAATTAAACAAACGAAAACAAATGAAGGTGGTGAATAGTAATGCCAGCTGCGTAACAATATCTTTTTATCTTGGTAGAACATTATAAGGTGGTGGCACGTCGACATAAATGCAAACAAACATACACTATCGGCTGAATTCTGTAATTCAGTCTCATCTCAAGTCTCTAAATTTGAGATTTTCCTTTAGAGACAATTTTTGTGACTTGAGATGATTTCGGTATTCAGTAAACGAAAGTCACAAACACAATTCACCATATCAACGAAATTCACCAATATCAATGTATTTTGTTTTGTAATTCTCTGAATAATTTGAAATTAATGTATTTAATTGGAACGAGTGCGAATTTATACATTTTCATAAAAAATTGGACTTTATAGAGATTTTTATGCTGATTCCAAAGTTAATTTTGCGTAGAACCAAAGAGTGTAGATTAATAAGAGGGAGCATTGTAGAGTCGTTCATTTTCCACAAAGTGGAACGGCTGCGCGAGGAATACACCATACGTTTTGCCCCTGCTTCGTTTTCACCATCTGAATTAAAAAGTCATGAGCCTGGGTATTCGCGCAATTTTAGTGATGTAAATTGAATGGCGCCAGCGCCAATGCGGTGCCAGCTCAATGGTAGCTCAATGACTCCAAGCGAATTTTTGGCGCTACTTAGTAGTGAGTGCGTAGTACATTTCACTTGCGCTTTTGAGTGAAACGATTTTTGTGTGTCAGGCACGAGTTTGGTGTTATTGGCGCTACTGGCAATGATGACACTGAGCTGATGACGGTAGCGCTGGTGGTTCAGCTTTTGAATCAGAGAAAGTACTGATGACCCGTGTAAATTATTATGGCTTTGGCTATTATTGGCTGTAACTTTGAACTAAATAAATGTTGCGGACATAACAAGCAGTCATTTTTGAGTTTTATATTTTAGATTTAATGCACAATTAATATGGGTGTGTTTGAGCAGCCAAATAATAACAGAGTATTGCTAAAGTGCTGCTGAGTTGATGGAATGTAGCTAATTACCTAGTGATGATCAATAGATTGTCAATATTTCGTTCAAAGAACGTGCGAAATTGCCACATCTGCTCAAATTTTCCATTGTTGATCTAACTTAAGCTGTTATGCCAATTTTTCGGCCAGCTTATTTCAAATAGGTCATTTTTCCAAAAGCAAAATAAATGACAGCAAAGATTACAGAGTTAAACAGCCTTATAAAATCAGCTATGTTGAGGCGGACAGCATAGCAAAAAGTATGGTGAATTCCTGGTGCAGCCGTCCCACAATTTCCACAAAGCTTTAGAACTCTACAATGTACCATCTTATATTTAGAGAGTCTTTGGTAGAACACCTTTTTGCATAGGCGGCCTTCGGCCGCGCTTATAAAAAATAACCCTGGGCTACGCCATGCCAAGTCCGGGTGTATGGTATAACCGTGGCTACCGCCACGGTGATGTCCTTCTGCGTAGTACACCCTTCTGCGCAGCTCCCCAAATAATATTAGACTACAATTATTAAAAGTGTTTTACAAAAACAAAATACAATTGTTTTTGTTTTTATCGGCCTATTGATAAATGATTCAAGGTTCGATTCGAGCTCAAGGCCAGAACAATAATTTTTTTCTAATGATAATTATTGTTATTTTAAATTTTTCTAAATTTGAAAAATTGGAATTGGTTTTGGAATAGTAAGTAGAAACCAGATGGCGCAACACTGAATAAATATAGTTGGTAAAAAAGGAATAGAAGTAGCAAATTTGCCAGTCAAACAAACCACCGCTGTATAGCTAAATGGTTAGCGCAGCATGCCTAAAGCGTACTGATGATGAAGGCTTAGCACCTTTCGAAATGGATCTATCTGCGCAGCTATGGCAGATTGTCTGAAAAATTTTCTACTTACTATTCCAAAAACAAAATACAATTTTTCAAATTTAGAAAAATTAAAAAATAACAATAATTATCATTAGAAAAAAATTATTGTTCTGGCCTTGAGCTCGAATCGAACCTTGAATCATTTATCAATAGGCCGATAAAAACAAAAACAATTGTATTTTGTTTTTGTAAAACACTTTTCATAATTGTAGTCTAAAATTATTTGGGGTGTTGCGCAGAAGGGTGTACTACGCAGAAGGACATCACCGTGGCGGTAGCCACGGTTATCCACACACCTGGACTTGCATGGCGTAGCCCAGGGTTATATTTTATAAGCGCGGCCAAAGGCCGCCTATGCAGAAAGTGTTCTACGCAGAATTACCGTTGGAATCAGCATAAAAATCTCTATACAGTCCAATTTTTAATTTTTTTTTGACAAATGTATGTATTCTGCACTTGCTCCGATTAAATACATTAATTTCAAATTATTCAGAGGATTACAAAACAAAATACGTTGATAGTGTATGTTTGTTTGCATTTATGTCGACGTGCCACCACCTTATAATGTTCTACCAAGATAAAAAGATATTGTTACGCAGCTGGCATTACTATTCACCACCTTCATTTGTTTCGTTTGTTTATTTGCAACAACGAAAAAAGCGACAATAGTACCGACGGTTTTCCGCGAATAACTTTTAAACGAGATGAAAAATGTAGTTTCTGCTTTCGGATTCTGAATCTTGACGCAAATATGCGTCTTTGATGTCGCTATCGACATGTGCGAACCGAATTTTAAGTGCAGGACTTAAGTTGAAATTTTACTAAATTTGGAAATTAAAAGGCTTATATTTCATAAACTAAGATTTTCCTAGAGTTGCGGATGATAATTTTGTGATTTTTAGGACCCCCGCCACCCCTCGAAAAAAAGAAAAGTTGGAAAATCGTGGCACCTTATTCTAAATATTCCCCTTCATTTACTCCAATGGAATTCTTACCATGAAAATTGCTCTATCAATAGCAATAGTAGCAGAACAATGACATTTCACTTGAGAGATAATTTAGGCGAGGCATTAAAAATGAAGTGTTGAATGTTCGGACAAACACATTGTCATTAAAGCTGGAGACATTGGTGCTTTATCGGTAACAGTATCGGTAACCTTTTAACAGCTGATTCGACCAACCTTATGAGAATCAATGCAATCGATTATTGGTGCCGCCAAGGTCGTAACCGTATCGTAGCCAACCAATTGGGTTTTAGTTTACCGTCGTAACGATAAACAGCTGATTACGTTAGGGATACGGCTACAGCGATACGACAAACGGCACCAATGACTCCAGCTTAATATTTGATGAAACAACGCACTTATCAGAAAAAGACTGGTTTTAGTGTTTAGATATTTCGATCGGTATTCAATTATTATACAGTTGAAACTTTTAAGACGCTTCATTTTTAGTCTGGGCTCAAAACTCACACTTACTGAATCTAGGCTCTGGTATGAAGTTTAAACTGTGAGTGAAAATGAAAGCATCTATAAAAATAGCATAACACAATTGCTTAGTTTCATTTACGATTTATTGAGTTTGCCACAAAGCAAATTTTTTAACCGTTGCTTACTAAAACCTAACTGCGCTATACATTAGGGGGACTCATGTAACCGTATAAATGCCTTATAAGTGTGTAAACGTATAAATTTATCTAGTTTACGCACGAGCTGTCAAATTTGTATGAAAAATCATTACACAATTTGTATAAATTTACGCGCACATTTCATTGTGTAAACGCGGTAAACTCAAAGGAATGCAACCTTGCAGACATTACAGACGGCATTTTCATCAAAAATCTCCAACATCAGCAAGTAAAGGCGTTTTAGTTTTGATTTTTCACCTTAATCTTGGTATTTTTAATTTGTATAACAATCAAAAAAATTTTTTGGAAATAATACAGCTGAAAAACAATCAAGTTTGTCAAGAGTATTACTAGGTGCGTTCATATAACGCGTGTGTAAATGGATATATTTTACACCTTATAAGTTTATATGCTATCATGAGTCCCCCTATTTTATTTCAGTCCAACCAAGCAAAACCAGGTTCACAACGTTAAGCGCCAAATACACGACAAGAACATTTCCGCGAACATTCCCGTTATGTCATGTTTCTGCGACCTTTTCTGTCGTGTATGGTGGTGTTTGCCAGTTCGCGCAAATGTTCGCAAAAATTAAAATATTTTGCGTGTATGGCGAATAGCTCATAATCGTAGTAATTTCTGAACGGAAACAGACGTGCGCGGAAAAGTAAAATGGACAATAAAAAATTTCTGGGTGAATTTATTGAAATGTATAAATCTTTGCCATCATTGTGGCAAGTAAAAAGCAAAGATTATTGTTATAGAATTAAAAAGAATAATGATTATGCGACTTCTTCTCTCTTTTTTTAGGCTTAATTGCAACAGCGAGCAATATTGCTGCAGCACAATTGTTGTCCGTATTCATCGCTGTCTGAAAGAGAACTAATGTTCGGCCAAAGTTCGTATGGTGTATGGCCAAAGCTGCGAACAAGATTGCGGAATGTTCGCGGAAATGTTCGTGTCGTGTATTTGGCGCTTTAGATTGGTGAAAGACTGTTATGGTCCACTTGGGATAGTCCCCTTTGGAACGCACCTAGTCGCTAGTGATGGCAAATAAAAGGTTCATGGCAATGTTAATCGAAAATGGACACTAGAGGTCGCCACGCTGATGAATGATGATCTCTAAAAGGAAACACGCTGTTTCCGGAAAAAAGAGAAAAAATTGGTTATTCGGTGCGGTGGTGCATATCAGAAATACTGGTTGGTGGCTTAGAAGAACAAATAGGTGCCTAGAAAAAAAAAGATCTTAAGTTCGTGAACTTGATCAAACTATATCAAATAGAAGTACTTTTTATTCAATAGATCAAACCCAAGTCGCCATTGCCATGGTTAAGTGCACGTAAGCTAATTTAAACACAGCTATGAAGACGCAAAGGCTCAGAAAACCGAATTACATTGGGGCTACTCTGATCCAATTTTAAATCATGATATGTTAAACCTTATGCTGTTGTATGTTTAATCAATTTAATTCAAGATTTATGCGGAGAAAATATGAAAACATACTTACATATGTACACATTTTGTTCAAGGAAATGATTTATTGGCTTCAAATAAACGTCATAATCACTAAAAGGTATTATTTTCGTCGAAACAAAATTAAGGTCGAAAAATTTTACCGATAATACGTAGAAGGTTACACCGCCACTTCCATTCATGGAAATAAATCACAACCTGAACGTGATTCAGTATTGAAAGACTTCCGCAAGGGCAAATCCAATATTTTAATTGCCACTGATGTTGCCTCTCGTGGTTCAGATGTAGAAGATTTGCAATACGTCATCAATTACGATTATCCAAATTCATCTGAAAACTACGTACATCGCATTGATCGTACTGGTCGTGTCGACAATTGAGTACTGCGTATACCTTCTTCATTCCCGGCAAGGGAAAGCAGGTACGAGATTTAACTTCTGTTTTGGAAGAGGCGGGCCAAGTGCCGTCAAAGGCACTATTGGACTGGGCACGTCGGGTGAAATTGGAAAATGGTCGTGGTAACAATAATCGTCGTAGGCAACGGCAAAAGCCAGCCACCTCATAAGCTACACCACCAGTAGCCCCATCAATATTTAGCCACCACCAGTAGCCACCATCAATATTTAGCACCACCAGTAGCCACCATCAATATTTAGCACCACCAACAGCGTCAACATTGCGCGCCAAAGCCGCGTACAACCATGAACTTTGCGCGCCACCACCACCAACAGCGTCAACATCGCGCGCCGAGGCCGCGCGCCACAACCACCAACCGCGACAACTTAACCAGTAACAACAACGTCACCAGTAACCACGCCGGCAGAGGCCCACGGTACGTACTCTGGCCGGCTATGTAAGTACCAGACACCGGGTGAGTCGCCGCCAAGTATTTAGTGGCATATACGCCTATTACACGGCTCAAGTATCCTTGTGCCAATTACCAATTTGCACAAGGATTTGACCGGTGTGTGCACTGGTTGCGCTATTTGCGCAGAGAACTGCGCTAAAATCAAAACGATTTTGATATTACGCATGTCTGCAAATATTGCACATGCTTTTTTCTTCGTGTATGGTGAATCTTACACAGTTTACCTGTGGTTCCTGATAATATAACATCAGTAATTATTGTTAAAAATGTTAATATCGAAGGCGTAAGGACCATCTCTAGCTTGTAACAGGAATTCACACAAATTTAATAATACAAAATAATTTTTTATACAATTAGAACATATGTTTCATTTGTTGCGCTAGTTGAAAAATGAATATTGCGCAGTGCTGCAAGGAGTTGAGCTGGTCTTTCAATTAAAATATATATTTATAAGTACAATGGAAAATAAACGCTTCTGGTGCGAGTTTTTCGACTTATACCGTGAATTACCAGCACTGTGGAAAATAAATAGTGATTTTTTATACAATTAGTGCCTTTTTACACAATTAAAACACATGTTTCATTTGTTGCGCTACTTTAAAAATGAATATTGCGCAGTGTTTTTGTGCCGTGTATGTCAAAATTTTCATTTGCACCAATTTCGTCGTTTTATATTTGCGCATGGTTTTTGTATCATGTATGGGCCGTCATACACAGTAGACATTTGACACAAGTAGATATATATTTTTGTAAATTAACATAAACCAAAAGAAAAAATGAAGTCAGGAATAGACCACTAAAATATGTAAGTGTACTTAAGCATTTAAATAAAATTGTTTTTTTGGTGTGAATTTTAGTACTTAAGGCGGGGTTTTTTCCCTTTTGCGAATTTGTTTGCACATATGTAAGGATAGTACATACATATAAATTTGATGCACAGTGGCGCGTGTGGATTCATTCAGTGCACTACAGCCTAGCTCCATTGGAGCTCAGTTGCAGTTGATTTCAGTATTTAGATGCAATCTTTTCTTTTTTTGCATTATCATACGTAGTAGGATAGATGAACACTTTTTTTCCAACATTAGCTTTTTCGGTAATGGTTCCGAAAGTTTTTTTCTGAACCTTTAACGAAGCTTTATTTTGAGCACCTTCGAACTTTTAACGAAAATAAGTGAAGGGAGATAATAACATAAAACATTTATTATTAATTTTCGATGCTATGTTCGTGCTCACTGCTATACCCAATTCAAACATTTTTTTTATTCAATTTAATGAACTCATGTTAGATTTTTGAAATAACATCATCTAAAATATACATAAATGTATGTACATGCAAAATCGTAGAAAGGTACATAAAATTATATGAACTGCAATTAATTTTTTTTGCATAAAATTTATTCTTCATACACTACGTACGTATATGACGCCTAGGGCGTGATCATTAAATATACTTAGATTATAAGGAAGCGCATTTTTGAAAGGTGAAAACTATGGCGTTGACGGCTAATAGGCATTGAACTTTTGCACCATCTATTTATGATTATCGAACGTCAATATTTACGGCAACCCCAAATCGGAAAATTAAATTTAAGATCATTATTAAATTTAAAATTAAATGAAATAATTAAACGCATTGAAAACATACAAGTAACCTTTTTTTTTGCCCAGATGCAGGTAAAATGCATTGAACATTCTCAAGAATACTGTAGGAGTTTGACAACAATTGAATTGTTTGAGAGCATAGTACATTTATAGCTAAATCCGCCAAAACAGAGAACGGTTCTATTTATAAGCTTAGAATTCATCCTTAACGTTTCCCTCTTACAAAAATTTTATATGTATTGTAACGAATGTTAGCAGCACTGAGCGATGCTATCGTCTCTAAGCCGATGCTAAGCAGTGACGTGAATTCACATCCATAGATCAATCATTATGTATCTACATAAACGAAACAATAATTGCGTCTACACATATGTACCATGTACGTATACGAGCAGCGGAGAGTCAATGCACAAACACATGCATATATCTGAGATACTCCTATAAGTATGCAATGAGAAAAACTATAAAATTGTGCAATTGTAGTTACAGCTGAGAAGTTTGAGAGCTGATGGACTAGTAGATTCTGGAAGCGCCTAGAAGATGCGAAGGTTGAAATCAAAGAGTATAAAAGGCGGCAATTGTAGAGGCACTGGAATTCAGTTTGATTTGAGATTTCGATTAAGACGCTATCTAGCGAGCAAGAGCAGTATTATTTTGAATAGTAGAGTTTCATTTGAGCTATCAATCAGTTGGTTATTAAGCAAGCTATTCGTTGCACAGTTTGAGTGTTATTGTGAATTACTTTAATAAAGGCCATTTTCCATTATTCAATATTGGAGTTATTTATTCAATAGTTTAGTGATACGAACTTAGCAAAAAGGCAAACGTTACAGTATAAACATAAGAATTGCTTCCATGAGCTGTAGGGTTATATTAATTAAGCAAAACAGGCAAAAATTGTATTATTGATTTTCTTAAAAAGAAAAATGAATTGTAATTAATAAAGTTTATAAATGGGAATGCTGACGTCCTTATTGATTTAGAAGGCACGTAGGGAATACAGGTAAGGGGCCACCGAAAATTAGGTGCGTCGGTGGCCATGGTTTTTGAGGGTGGGAAAAAGCACCGGGCGTCGCAACAACACCCGCGGCGCCCGCTAAATATATTCGGCCCTTTTTGTTTTTCCTTCTTTACTTTAATTTTTCAGCTTTTTTTTTACTTTCAGCGTTAGTAACCGGCCATGTCCGTTCGGTAAATTTTTTTTGCGTCATATAGTTTTTGTTTAGCTTTTTTGAATTTTTAAATTTTGAATGTGGTAACGGTCTGTCCGTGACATCCGGTTCGGCCGGATGTTGTTTTAATTTGAATTTATAAGCGTTTTGAATTCGATCTGCGCTTTTTGTCATTTTTTTTTAAAGACATGATAGGAACTTTTTTTGTTATGGCGCAGGAACAGTAAGGTTGGCAAGGACCCCGCCCAGCCGACATGACTAGCCACTGTGCACCACCAGATCATGCCGACTGCCTTCCTTACTGCTCTATCAGAGTTGCGAAACCATAACAAGACATAGTCTTATCCTAAAAATTTGAAAATTTTATGCCTAAAGGTACATTTTATTTTTGTTTGTGCAGTTTGAACTAAAGCCAAGTGTCTCCTTTATTAAAATTTTATATAGGACACCCCTGAAACATTCTACAATTTTCGCTTTTTACAACAAACACGATACTCTAGTAACTTGCCGAATGGTTTGTATACCAATATAAAATAAAACTAAAATTTGGTCCTTTTTTTTGAGGTCTGGGCCTTTACGTTTACGGCCATCCACATTGTTGGAACTACTAGGATCGAGATCGCAATGACGGGCAATGTGACCGGACTTCCCGCATTGAAACATTTGATATCTTCGGCATTTTTCTGTTGTGATCCCTTCAGTGCTTCCAAAATTGTGTCTACCCAATCTGGTTTTTCCACTTCCACACGATGAGCTTTGTATGCTGGTTTACTCAATAGTGAGGCCGTTTCCTGAGCCAATGCATGTGATACCGTTTCAGCAAATGTTTGCTTTGGGCTTGCGTATGTAGCTCGTTTCGTTTCCACGTCCCGTATGCCATTTATAAAACTCTGGATTTTTACCCTCTCGGTGTACTCCACGGGTGCGTCCGCATTTACCAAATGTGCCAACCTTTCAACATCCGAGGCAAACACCTGCAAAGTCTCATTCGCTTTTTGGTGATGGTTTTGCAACTCAATTTGGAATATCTGTTTTCTATGCTCGCTTCCATAACGTCTCTCGACAGCGGCCATCAATGCTTCATAGCTGTTCCGTTCGTACTCTGGAATAGTCTGTAAGATTTCGGCAGCTGGTCCTTTTAATGCTACGAAGAGTGCAGCAACTTTATCTTCAGCATTCCAGTTGTTCACTGTTGCGGTCTTCTCAAACTGTAGCTTAAAGACCTGGATAGGAACAGAACCGTCAATGGATGGTGTCTTTACCTTTGGATTACTCGCTGAAACTGTTAGGCGATTTAATTGTAACTCCTGTATACGACCTCTCAAAGCTTCTATCTCAGCATCAAGTTTGTCCTCGAGCTGCACAATTTTTGTATCCTGAGCTTCCAGCTTTGATGTTACCCTTGCCTCCTGTGCTTCCAACCGCGAAGACATTTGCGCCACCTGCAATGATAAGCGCTCCTCTTGTGCTTCTATCTTAGATGTTATACGGTTCTCCTGCGATTCTACTTGTGATGACATGTTGGTAGATATTTGTGATGACATTTCGGACATTTGTACCGATATTGCAGCCAATATCATGTTCAGGTCTGTCTTCGCCATTGTCTGCGGTGTTTCTTCCATTTTTGTTATTTCCTCGCCATCAAGATGAAAGTCATACTCTTCCACATCAATTCCTTCTGCTTCCATTGCCTCTCGTAGCCGTGCCTGAAGTTCAAGTTTAACGCCGCTTGTATTCAATCCACGGCTCTCCAACTCCTTCTTCAGTTGCTGGATCTTCAATTCACTGAACTTTGCCATGTCATTGTTGTATTCCCAATCTTCGGAATTTATTCAACAATTCCTCTTCTGACACCAATTGTAACGAATTTGCCTGCAAATCCTCTTATTTGCCTTTTTGCTAAGTTCGTATCACTAAACTGTTGAATAAATAACTCCAATATTGAATAATGGAAAATGGCCTTTATTAAAGTAATTCACATAACACTCAAACTGTGCAACGAATAGCTTGCTTAATAACCAACTGATTGATAGCTCAAATGAAACTCTTCTATTCAAAATAATACTGCTCTTGCTCCCTAGATAGCGTCTTAATCGAAATCTCAAATCAAACTGAATTCCAGTGCCTCTACAATTGCCGCCTTTTATACTCTTTGATTTCAACCTTCGCATCTTCTAGGCGCTTCAAGAATCTACTAGTCCAGAAGCTCTTAAACTTCTCAGCTGTAACTACAATTGCACAATTTTATAGTTTTTCTCATTTCATACTTATAGGAGTATCTCAGATATATGCATGTGTTTGTGCATTGACTCTCCGCTGCTCGTATACGTACATGGTACATATGTGTAGATGCAATTATTGTTTCGTTTATGTAGATACATAATGATTGGTCTATGGATATGAATTCACGTCACTGCCTTAGCATCGGCTAAGAGACGATAGCATCGCTCAGTGCTGCTAACATTCGTTACAATACATATAAAATTTTTGTAAGAGGGAAACGTTAAGGATGAATTCTAAGCTTTTAAATAGAACCGCTCTCTGTTTTCGCGGATTTAGCTATAAATGTACCAGGCATGCTTAACCAACGAACCGATATCATTTCGTTACGATAATTAACGTAAATAAACGAAACAAAGTAATTTCGTTTCGTTTATTAACGTTAAAAACGTCAATTAACGAAATGATTTTGTTTCGTTTTCTGCCATATCAAAACGAAATCAGATCGTTATGTTGATTATTAATTTCAAACTATGCTGGCAAAGCTGATTGATGGCGGAGTCATTAAAGGTGAAAGCATTAGCCAAGCTGATTGCAACTTTTCTCATAAATTTTGACAGTATGAACATTTCTCAGAGTATTTTTGACATTACCACCAACGAATTACACAAACAAATTACATGGAGTTTGTGTGTGCATGTCCGCTTCACCATGGCTATAGCATTGCCAGCACAATTCAAACATAAAGTATCACGGTTTTGTTAACGTTTTTAACGTTAACGAAAGCTTTTCGTTTCGGTTAAAAACGAGATACAATTAATCTTGATAATTTCTTTATCGATAATATTTCGAAGTGTTTCAACGGAAACGGTGGAAATTTTTTTGATAAACGATTACTTAACGTTAAGGTGCATCCCTGAAATGTACTATGCTCTCAACAATTGCAATTGTTGTCAAACTCCTACAGTATTCTGGGCAAAAAAAAAGGTTACTTGTATGTTTTCAATGCGTTTAATTATTTCATTTAATTTTAAATTTAATAATGATCTTAAATTTAACTTTACGATTTGGGGTTGCCGTAAATATTGACGTTTCGATAATCATAAATAGATGGTGCAAAAGTTCAATGCCTATTGGCCGTCAACGCCATAGTTTTCGCCTTTCAAAAGTGCGCTTCCTTATAATCTAAGTATATTTAAATGAGCACGCCCTAGGCGTCATATACGTACGTAGTGTATGAAGAATAAATTTTATGCAAAAAAAAATTAATTGCAGTTCATATAATTTTATGTACTTCCCTTTCTACGATTTTGCATGTACATACATTTATGTATATTTTAGATGATGTTATTTCAAAAATCTAACATGAGTTCATTAAATTGAATAAAAAAAATGTTCGAATTTGTATAGCAGTGAGCACGAACATATCATCGAAAATTAATAATAAATGTAATATGTTATTATCTCCCTTCACTTATTTTCGTTAAAAGTTCGAAGGTGTTCAAAACAAAGCTTCGTTAAAGGTTCAGAAAAAACTTTCGGAACCATTACCAAAAAAGCTAATGTTGGAAAAAAAAATGTTCATCTATCCTACTACGTAGGATAATGCCAAAAAAAAAGATTGCATCTAAATACTGAAATCAACTGCAACTGAGCTCCAATGGAGCTAGGCTGTAGTGCACTGAATGAATCCACACGCGCCACTGTGCATCAAATTTATATGTATGTACTATCCTTACATATGTGCAAACAAATTCGCAAAAGGGAAAAAACCCCGCCTTAAGTACTAAAATTCACACCAAAAAAAACAATTTTATTTAAATGCTTAAGTACACTTATATATTTTAACGGTCTATTCCTGACTGCATTTTTTCTTTTGGTTTATGTTAATTTACAAAATATATATATCTACTTGTATCAAATGTCTACTGTGTATGCTGAATCACGTTCAGGTTGTAATTTATTTCCATGGATGGAAGTGGCGGTGTAACCTTCTTACGTATTATCGGTAAGATTCTTCGACTTTAATTTTTGTTTCGACGAAAATATATACCTTTAGTGTTTATGACGTTTATTTGAAGCCAATAAATCTTTCCACGAACAAAATGTGTACATATGTAAGTATGTTTTCATATTTTCTCCGCATAAATCTTGAATTAAATTGATTAAACATACAACAGCATAAGGTTTAACATATCATAATTTAAAATTGGATCAGAGTAGCCCCAATGTAATTCGTTTTTCTGTTTTTTTTTAGCCTTTGCGTCTTCATAGCTGTGTTTAAATTAGCTTACGTTCACTTTAACCATGGCAATGGCGACTTGGTTTTGATTTATTGAATAAAAAGTACTTCTGTTTGATATAGTTTGATCAAGTTCACGAACTTAAGATCTTTTTTTTTCTAGGCACCTATTTGTTCTTCTAAGCCACCAACCAGTATTTCTGATATGCACCACCGCACGGAATAATCAATTTTTTTCTCTTTTTTCCGGAAACAGCGTGTTTCCTTTTAGAGATCATCATTCATAAGCCGTGGCGACCTCTAGTGTCCATTTTCGATTAACATTGCCATGCACCTTTTATTTGCCATCACTAGCCACTAGGTGCGTTCCAAAGGGGACTATCCCAAGCGGACCATAACAGTCTTTCACCAATCTAACGTTGTGACACCTGGTTTTGCTTGGTGGCACTGAAATAAAATGTAGAGCGCAGTTAGGTTTTAGTAAGCAACGGTTTAAAAAATTTGCGTTGTGTCAAACTCAATAAATCGTAAATGAAACTAAGCAATTGTGTTATGCATTTTCACTCACAGTTTTAAACTTCATACCAGAGCCTAGATTAAGTAAGTGTGAGTTTTGAGCTCAGACTAAAAATGAAGCGTCTTAAAGTTTCAACTGTATAATAATTGAATACCGATCGAAATATCTAAACACTAAAACCAGTCTTTTTCTGATAAGTGCGTTGTTTCATCAAAAATTAATGACAATGTGTTTGTCCGAACATTCAACACTTCATTTTTAATGCCTCGCCTAAATTATCTCCCAAGTGAAATGTCATTGTTCTGCTACTATTGCTATTGATAGAGCAATTTTCATGGTAAGAATTCCATTATAGTAAATTCAAGGGGAATATTTAGAATAAGGTGCCACGATTTTCCAACTTTTCTTTTTTCGAGGGGTGGCGGGGGTCCTAGAAATCACAAAATTATCATCCGCAACTCTAGGAAACTCTTAGTTTATGAAATATAAGCCTTTTAATTTCCAAATTTAGTAAAATTTCAACTTAAGTCCTGTTACGGTCTACTGTTATAGTCTACGGTTACGGTCCACTTGGGAGCGTGTTCGTACGAACATACCTAGTGACTGGTGATGGGGCGAAAGTTGCGATACAAAAGTATCGAAAAAAAGAAGTAAAAATTCGGCGATCACTAGCGAAAAAATTTGCCATGAGTTTCCGGCCGCAAGTAAAACGAAGAAGACGTGGAAAAATTTAGAAAAAGGAAAGCAAAAAAAGCACGTTTTCCGACCGGGAAAAAGCAAGAGTTGTCTTTTCTTTTGCGCAGTTAATCGGAAAATTTTATAAACCAAAGAGGCAAGGCGCCAAGCACAGCTCTGCTTCATTAACACTATTGCTTACATCAACTGCACATCCCCGACTATATTCACTCATCGCAAAACACCCTCGCCGTGCTGTGCACATATTCAAGAGAGTATTGTGAAGAACCACAAGACCGCAACGAGGAATTGCAGGCCGATTCCTTCACCCAACTACCAAAATAAGAAACGGGAAAATGCCCAGAAATTAGGAAGAGTCGATAGCGCAAAGTACCGACCAGTTCATTCAGACAAACCTCGTTTTTACTCGTCTATTTTGGGTGGTAATAAACCTTACAACGGTTGTGCTGTGTTGACACAAGCTCAACGGAAAGAATATCCAGTTGAAGTAGTAGGTCGGCGTTTCACTGTCACACCTAGTGAAGAAAGTTCTAGTGATTCCGATTCGGATTCGGACGGCACTAAACAAATTGTTGATGAGAAACACTTGGTATCCGAAGATAAATTCCTTTCTCTACGTTTACGACGTACACCACCACCTTTGGATAAGCGTCCAACACCACCTCCGCCTCCAGGGCCAGCAGTACACTGCAGCGTAATACAACGAACGCCAAAGTTAGCACCAAGTCATCCAGATCGCAAAGGTCACACGAAGTTTTATTGCCACCAGGTTCACTTGATCACCTCGGACCAGAGCGCAACAACCACCAACAGTACCAACACAGCGCGCCCAAGACCGCGCGCCATAACTAACAACAGCGACAACTTCACCAGCAACAACAACATCACCAGTAACCACGCCGCAGAGGCCCACGGTACGTACTCTGGCGGCCATGTAAGTACCAGCCATGTATGAACTTCAAATAATTACCCTACAAAAAATTTGGTCATAAAACTTACCCACGCCCCATGCAAATGTGACTAGGAATATAACCTATGACTGTATAATAGCTAGTCAAATGACGTGGAATGACGAGAGCGTTTTTGCAGGGTAGTTAAAGAAACTTCTAAGTGGTACTTAGAGGGTTTTATAAAGTCCGGTTGAACCATTTAACAAGGGTCTATTTTTCCCGTCAAATTTTATTATTGAATACTTGAAATTGTTAGCTTTACAGCAAAGGGCATACATCCTTTTTTTATATCATTTTAATAATATATTTTGTCGCTTTAAAATGTTTGAAGTTAGCTCTATAAATTTTATTGATAATAAGCCGTCCTTATCACGTGAAACGTTTTAACGATCCATTTTTGGAGCTCAACCGTGGGTTGTTAGAAAAAAAATTATGCACGAATTGGCTAGAAGATTTAAACTTTATTTTCTTATATCATTCAAATACAATTATATATATATATATATATATATATCTATACATATGACTCACTATTGCTAGTAATATCGTTCGAAAAACCAGAAGCAAATAATATACGTGCATATAATACATAGCGCTATACAAATTTAATCTTTATTGCTTTTATACCAAGTTTTCTTGGTACATATTACATGTTAGTGTCATTATACTATGCGTTATACCAAATTGATATTTTTGTTAAACTCAAAAATAAGTTCTACTACAACAACATAAAAATTTTGTAAGAGAGCCCCAATATCGAAATTTGTATCCCAACTTTATAGCCCTAAAATATGTTTTGTGAAGGGAAAACAGAAAAGGGGTACTCGATCAAATTTTTACGTTGTATGTAGTATATTTACTATACATAAGTACATTTAATTACATATTTTTTCTCACACATAGCCATAGCGGAATGATACAAAGGTGGCAGCATAGTGACATACCTACAAACATAATAAAAATTCCATGTACTTTGTTTTTGTAAATTCGATGGACAAATGTCAAAATCGTACGACACCGGAAGTTGATGTATCAAATCAAATAAAAAAAGTGTATAATCAGCTGTTCCATGCTGCCACCGTTGTATCGTTGCGCCATGAACATAGCGTTTATAACGATTATAAAAAAAGGGGGAGATGTAATAATTTTGTATGTAGTATATTTACTATACATAAGTACATTTAATTACATATTTTTCTCACACATAGCCATAGCGGAATGATACAAGGTGGCAGCATAGTGACTACCTACAACATAAATACAAATTCCATGTACTTTGTTTTTGTAAATTCGATGGACAAATGTCAAAATCGTACGACACCGGAAGTTGATGTATCAAATCAAATAAAAAAAGGGTATAATCAGCTGTTCCATGCTGCCACCTTGTATCGTTGCGCCATGCACATAGCGTTTATAACGATTATAAAAAAAGGGGGAGATGTAAATAATTGTATAATTTAAAATATTACGAGCAAAAGTAGAGAAAAGAAAAGAACTCCCACAGAACAAGCTTAGTCCTACTTAAGTATTCATATTAGATTTCTTTTCGATTTCGGCCCAATAAGTGTGATCTGTTGGATCATTTTTTTCTCTCACTTATGCACTACACACACTTACCTACATTTTCATATTGTAATTAGCTATTCGTATTTCAACAATGCCCCGGTTAAGAAACCTGCATTATCTTATTTTTTTTTGTTGCTTACATACGTTAATAGAATGAATTATAAATAAATAAGTATTTAAAATGGGATGCTGGCGTCGCCATTTATTTAGAAGGCACTTAGGGAAGCAGGTAAGGGGCCACCGAAAATAGGTGCGTCGGTGGCCATGGATTTGAAGGTGGGAAGAGCACCGGCATCGCAACACCACCCGCGGCGCCCCAAGTTATATTCGGCCCTTTTGTTTTTCTTATTTTAATTTTCAGCGTTTTTTTGCCTTTCAGCGTTAATAACCGGCCATGTCCGGTTCAGTAAAATTTTTTTTTGCTGTTATTTCTTTTTGGATTTTAAATTTTGAATGTTAACGGTCTGTCCGTGACATCCGGTTCGGCCGGATGTTGTTTTAGTTTGAATTTATAAGCGTTTTGAGTCGGTCTCTGCGCTTCTGTCGGTGAATTTGACAGCTGAGTCTTGAATAGGCAAGATAGGAACTTTTTTCTGTTTATGGCGCAGGAACAGTAAGGTTGGCAAGGACCCGCCCCAGCCGACATGACTAGCCACTGTGCACCACCACATCATGCCGACCGCCTTCCTTTCTGCTTCCAACGAAAATGCGATTCCATAACAGTCCTGCACTTAAAATTCGGGTCGCACATGTCGATAGCAATATCAAAAGACGCGTATTTGCGTCAAGATTCAGAATCCGAAAGCAGAAACTACATTTTTATCTCGTTTAAAGTTTATTCGCGGAAAACCCGTCGGTACTATTGTCGCTTTTTTCGTTGCAATTAAACAACGAAAACAATGAAGGTGGTGAATAGTATGCCAGCTGCGTAACATATCTTTTTATCTTGGTAGACATTATAGGTGGTGCCACGTCGACATAATGCAAACAAACATACACTATCAATGTATTTTGTTTTGTATTCTCTGAATAATGTGAAATTAATGTATTTAATTGGAACAAGTGCAGAATACATACATTTGTCAAAAAAAATAAAATAAAAATTGGACTTTATAGAGATTTTTATGCTGATTCCAACGGTAATTCTGCGTAGAACACCTTTCTGCATAGGCGGCCTTCGGCCGCGCTTATAAAAAATAACCCTGGCTACGCCATGCCAATCCGGGTGTGTGGTATAACCGTGCTACCGCCACGGTAATGTCCTTCTGCGTAGTACACCCTTCTGCGCAGCACCCCAAATATATTAGACTACAATTATTAAAAGTGTTTTACAAAACACAAATACATTATAGTGTATGTTTGTTTGCATTTCTGTCGACGTGTCACCACCTTATAATCTTCTACCAATTTAAAAAGATATTGTTGCGGAGCTGGCATTACTATTCACCACCTTCATTTGTTTTTCGTTGTTTAATTGCAACAACGAAAAAAGCGACAATAGTACCGACGGGTTTTCCGCGAATAACTTTTAAACGAGATAAAAAATGTAGTTTCTGCTTTCGGATTCTTGACGCAAATGCGCGTCTTTTGATATCGCTATCGACATATGCGACCCGAATTTTAAGTGCAGAACTTAAGTTGAAATTTACTAAATTTGGAAATTAAAAGGCTTATATTTCATAACTAAGAGTTTCCTAGAGTTTGCGGATGATATTTTGTGATTTTTAGGACCCCCTCTACCCCTACAAATCAGCAAAGTTTGAAATCGTGGCACCTTATATAAAATCCAACCCCATTTTTCTGAAAATCACACAGAATATCCGCAGCATTGTAAATTTTACCAGTAGCGCAACTAACAGCTGATCGGTGAAAATTCGCACATTCACACGCACAGTTCTCGACTCAGTTTCAAACAAAACTTTAGATTATTTAATTCAATTTTAAAGTGAGATAATCCTTACATATTTATGTATACAGAATATATATGGCGTTTTTGTTGTTATTAAAACAATAGTTTTATTATATTAAAGCTTTTATCATTTAACTTCGAAAATCTCCGAACACCATTCCTTCATTATATGACATTCGACTGCCTAGTCCCACTGCCTTCCACTCTATTCGCAACATAACCTCTACTTAAGCTGCCAAACTATATAGTAAACAATGATCCGCAGTCATGTTTACGAATTTAGAACCATGAGAATGGCCATAGTGTACAAGTACAAGTGTGTTGACTTATCTGTCAAGCATTCTGACAGGCACTCGCTGGATTCGGAATGACAGCGAATTCAAATGGATACCATTACCGAATGCGCCGAATGATTGAAAAATTGAAAAAGTCGATACGATTGGTAGTCAAAATGTTGTCGTTGAGACCAAAATGCGACTCTAGACCTGAGATTTCCATCAGGTGAGCGAGGCTGTTTTGTAGTTTTGACGTTTATCGCTTAGTGAACACACTTGTATAGGTACACTATGAGAATGGCAAATACGAACGTGTATGAAATGTAATGTCAAAACGCATATGCACATGATTGTATTTATGCACGAAAATGCTTTAACAACGCATGAAATTGTTAAAATAAGTTCAAAAATAAATGATAAAACTTAAATAAATAAAATGATTCTTTTAATAACAACAAAAACTCCTTATATATTCTATATATATATCCATTGGTAAGGATTATCTCACTTTAAAATTTAAGCTAAAATCTAGTTTTTTTTTGAAACTGAGTCGAGAACTGTGCGTGTGAATGTGCGAATTTCACCGATCAGCTGTTAGTTGCGCTACTTGGTAAATTTACTATGGAAAATTGTTTGCCGTGTTGACGTTCAATTGCGATTTTTCTAATGAGTCGAATAAAAACTATAAAAACAATAAAAATATATTTTCCGATAGATGAAAGTACTAATTACCCATCATAAACTAAAGTGTGGGGTGTTTGGATTACGGGCTTCACAAGATTTGCATGTTGCAAATAACAAGTATCCGCGTGGACATACTTGGCCTCGTACGGATACCTAAATCGTAGATACATGTAATATATTGCAAAGTGAATTGTTATATTTGAAATAAGGGATTGAACGATACAGATTTCGACTATAGCTATATGCTTCTAACATTTCGAGAGTACTATTAGAAAATTTAATTGTTATTAAATTTTGGAGTAACTGCGCTGCTGCAAGAGCATGTGCGGACTTATAAAATAAGGATCGTTGTATCTTTGGTGAAGTGGTTTTGTAACGCATTTTTTGGGTTATTTTCCCAGTATGAATTAAAAATATAAATTCGCTTTAATTTAACAGGAAGCCGTGCAAAGAGAAATCCGGTGTGCGGTAAAGTTTTACAATACGTTGCACCACCCCATTTTTATCAAATTACCAAAGGTGGTCTGAAAGAAGTCAAAATTTTATTTCTGTCGAAAGTTGTTCACAAAAATCATAAAATGGGGAAACATTTTTAGAATAGCACCCCCCCGAGTTCGGGGTTAAACTTGGTATCAATGAAAGAGGGAGTTCTCCCGATCACAATATATATAACTTAAGTGCGCAGACCTTATAGTTTACGAGTTATTTGATGTTAAAGTTTTGCAAATTTAGCAATTTCTATAGCACTTTTCAGTTACATTTACACACTCTTTCACAACCTTTATGCACATAATATCTATATAAATTGGCAACGATACACTTAAATTTCATTTTAGTATATTTCACATATAATTCTTGCATTGTTTTTACTTATATAAAAGTTTTTATTAAATCAATCGCGCTTTTTGTAGCAACATTCACATTTATGTATATATATATTTTATTGATGACATTACAAAGCTGTGCTGCCCACATCTAAAAAACGGAACAAGTGCAGATCGAAAAATAACTTATAAAATATCTTTCATCTGATGTATATATATCTTTACTTTTCTAGTCTTATTTACCAAAATATGAAAAAGCTCTTTTTTGCATTCGTGAACGAGCTGATATTACCTTATAACTCTTATGTTTATTGTTATGTTAGCCGATCCAAACAACGGCTGCGCCATGCACAGTAATTCTGCATAGAACACCTTCCGCGTAGGCGGCCTTCGCCGCGCTTATTTAAAATAACCCTGGGCTACGCCATGCCAAGTCCGGGTGTGTGGTATAACCGTGGCTACCGCCACGGTGATGTCCTTCCGCATATTACCTATAACTCTTATGTTTATTGCTATGTTAGCCGATCCAACACCGGCTGCGCCATGCACAGTAATTCTCGTAGAACACCTTTCCGCGTAGGCGGCCTTCGCCGCGCTTATTTAAAATAACCCTGGGCTACGCCATGCCAGTCCGGGTGTGTGGTATAACCGTGGCTACCGCCACGGTGATGTCCTTCCGCATATTACCTTATAACTCTTATGTTTATTGTTATGTAGCCGATCCAACACCGGCTGCGCCATGCACAGTAATTCTGCGTAGAACACCTTTCCGCATAGGCGGCCTTCGGCGCGCTTATTAAAATAACCCTGGGCTACGCCATGCCAAGGTCCGGGTGTGTGGTATAACCGTGGCTACCGCCACGGTGATGTCCTTCCGCATATTACCTTATAACTCTTATGTTTATTGTTATGTTAGCCGATCCAACACCGGCTGCGGCATGCACAGTAGTTCTGCGTAGACACCTTCCGCGTAGCGCCTTCGCGCGCTTATTTAAAATAACCCTGGGCTACGCCATGCCAAGTCCGGGTGCGTGGTATAACCGTGGCTACCGCCACGGTGATGTCCTCCGCATAGTAGTAAAAATATATATTTTCCTTTTTCTTATTAACTGAAAGGTGGCACGTTAATATTTATATTTGTTTTTTCTTTGTTGATGTGGCAGCACAGCTTTGTAATGTCATCGATAAATATATACATACTAAATGTGAATGTTGCACAAGCGCGATTTATTTAATAAAAACATTCATTCGGATTTTGACACGAGTCTGTGTGGTCTCGAGCGCGCTTTATTTTTGTGATTAATTGGGTGTTCTGACAAGTTTATTGTGCTAATCTAACGGCATTTGATATTAAATATAACGCATCATACATTAATGCTTTTCCTAAAATAACAAAAGCTGCAATCAGGTGAGTGTGGCGTCCCTTAAAGAATTTTGTGCTAAAGAAAAACGGCATTGAGTGCCTTAAGCACTGCTGACAATCTTTTCTAAAGTGTGGAAAAGGCTGCATAGTGCCTTCAAAAAGAGTATAAGTGCGTTTAGCACTGCTGAAAGTACAAGACGAAAATGGCGTCGCCGGCACAAAAGTCGGTGGCGTCACTTTCAAATGAAGTAAAGACAAAGCCACTATGCAAAAAAACCTAAAATATTGGAGAACTCCAATGTGACAGTTTTTATGAATTATCACAAATGGTTTAGTGGAAATGAAAAAATTGAAAATGACAAATTGGCACCGATGTAACTGTGTCAAAGCAGCGACATGGAGACAGCAAACATACGTGTGAATTACAATTCGGCTGAAAAAGTTCAGTCAAAAGAAGAGGAAAAAAAGAAGCGGTAAAACCAACAATACATACCCGCCAAACTTTCGCGGAGAATTTTTGTACTTGTGGACACCACAGAGTGTCACGACATGAAAAAATGCAAAAGTAACGAGTGGCTTAACTTTATAACAGCCAGATAAAGAATTTACGTATTAAAGATCTTGACTTAATTTACTCAATAGGAAATCCCTTTATAAAGTATTCTTCAAACCACATATGCAGCAAACAGCTTCATAATCGATGATAGAGTAAGAAACGTGGATTAAGACCATTCTTCCCAGGACAGCACTGGAAATTATGGAGTAGTAACGTGGGGTTCCGCAAGCTACACAGAATATGATGTACTAAAAAATTCATTTCTTCGTACCTATAGTAATGCAGTACAGCGCTTCACGCGCAAAGATCGCGATAGCGATCCTACATTCCAACAACCACATTAAAATAGGTTTTTATGGGAATGAATTTCCAAAGAAATCATTTTGAATATAGACTCGTCTACAGTCGATTTTATGTACCTACATGAGAAACAATGTAACAAATGTGGCAGATTAGGACACACCAAATTTGGATGCAAATCCAAGAAAGATGTCTTCAATGCGGAAAGTGAGTGTAAGAATGGCGAATGTAACAATATCATGCATTCTCTGTGGCAGGGAGGACATACAGCCAAAAATAAATAATTGTCCACATTGGCAAAGGAGTTGGAGGTGAACCGCATCAAACGTGTTACATAAAATGTCCAGAAAGTATGTAGATACCCTACATCTGTCCCAAGAGAATACAACTTCGTTATTGATGTATTAAGTGAAGATGATGAGAGTTTCCTGTTTTTAGTGCAGGATAATGACATTTTAGACACAAATAATATATACCCTAGGCATCTTAATCTAAAGCAAACATCATATAGCGCTGTAGTAAGACAGACTAGTCCGGCTAAACACATAAATGGTGAAAATATAGAAAAGCTTGGTATCCCAAAACCACAAATCATTCCTGTTTTTTAACTCTTTTACATATCCCAAAAAACGTGGGATTACGAACAATATGAAAAACTAATGAGTGAATGATCAATATCACTCAAAACGTCTCACAGCAACACGATGAGCTCTGGTACCCTACAAGAAATTCAAAAAATCAAAAACACTTTCGAAGCGCTAGTACTGAGTCGCGAACATTCTAACATCCATCCTTTAAACTCTTTTACTCTGAACCATGTAAGATGTATGCAATATAATTGTCAAAGTCCTTAGCAAACATAGATACCATAGAATATTATATTAACAGTATCGATATCGGTATGAGTTTGACAGCTAGTTTTTTGGCGCGAAATTTCTTTCAACAATATCACGACATAGAAACGTTAAATTTTAATATATTAAAAACATAGAAACGATGGGTCCGGTGGCGTTGCCATTGCCCTTAGGAAATATATCAAATTCATTAATAACTTACAGATACTAACTACGATATTTAATAATTACACATTAATATCTTCACCTAATATCACAATAGTTTCTATTTACCGTCCTCCTGATATCCTATATGAATTTTAAATCGCATTCACTGACTGTTTGGAATTTCTAGACCTTTTTGCAATACCTTCATTCTTGGAGATTTCAATGCAAGAGCTCTGCTTCTGTTTGGTGATCAGATTGACAACTATAAGGGTAAACATTGGTTAGTATGATTCAGAATCACAATTTTCATCCTTTAAATAATGGAAATCATACCTTCGTAATAGATCCACGCACCATGACACATCTGTGCTAGATCTTTCTTTTACCAACTGCACCTTTCACTGCTACCTGCAAAGGTTGACTCAACACGATATTAGAGGCAGTCACCATCTACGACTATCTTATTGAGAAGCTGAGTCATTGTGCAATCACAAAAATCGGTATTTCTTGCATAGAAATAACTTTTCAATGCTCCTAGACGTGTCTTGAAGATATCCACTACACTACATCCAAGACTAGAAAACAAATCCAGATGAAATTAGAAAAGCAGCTTATATGATTGATACACAGAAAACCAAATATTGGTGGACCAAAAGGTCTTAGCCAAGAGCTAAGAACCGCTTCCTAAAAATGCAAATCAGAAGGTTTAAAAGCATTACCGAGTCCAACACGGAAAAATATTGATAATATGATAGCTGAGAGGAAAGAATGGAAAAGGCATTTAAAAAGGCCAAAAAAAGAAAAAGTTTCAAGCGTAAAAAATAGAAGAAATAAATACCAATATGGAAGGAAATCTTGGCGCTTTGTCATCATTGAGGGGAGATTTTAAATCAAATATGAAGTAGCAGTTTGGGAGATGAATCCAACAACCCAAAAATTTTTTAAATATGCTTAATCAACAAGTCCTCAGTTTCATGGTTCAAAAGACTACCT
This sequence comes from Eurosta solidaginis, assembly GCA_029619165.1. Classification (NCBI taxonomy): domain Eukaryota; kingdom Metazoa; phylum Arthropoda; class Insecta; order Diptera; family Tephritidae; genus Eurosta; species Eurosta solidaginis. Next base: position 27,173 of record JARSSU010006551.1, read on the forward strand.
CTACATAAGTAAACCAGTACTAATCTCACGTTTTTCATTTGGAGGAAATAAAATAAACGCTTTTTAAAAAAGAACATAGAACTCAAGCTGCCGGGACTGATAAAATATCGTACCAGGATGTTAAGAGCACTTCCTGAATATAACTTTAAACAACATCTAACAACTGTTTGAATGACATTTTTTATTTCTAATACCATTCCAAACAGCACTGGAGACAAATTAAAAGTAGTACCTATACACCAAAAAGGTAAAGATCGTAAACAATTTTTGTACAAATTTCGGCCAATAGCACTTTACTAAACAGTTTTTCCTTAAAATAATACATTCCTGTCTTAAAAGCTAGACTAACTTATACATGGAGAACCACAAAATAACTCCCAATCACATCCCTATGCCTAACAGGAAAAACCTTTAGCCACATCACCTGTTTAAATCACAATAATACATCCAATCACTCTACTCAAACAACGAAAATAAACATGTAATTTTTTTGCCAACTGGACATTTCTAATGCATATAACTGTGTGAAGTAATAACTTATTTTTAAAAGGAATCAACTTGTTTGCTATTGGCTTAGAAAAAGCTGTATACTGCAGTGGTCTAATAACACTATATCTTAGCTATAAGTGATTCTCAAAAATTGGCGACAAACCACACATGAGATTTCAAATGGTCTTCACTCAGGCAAGTTGCCTTTTCACCCACTTTTATTTAAATATTAACACTGCCAAAACTCCATGATCTTCAGATGAAAAATATTCAAGTATACAATTTGCTGGACGATTTCTTTTTTTATATCCTCGAGAAATTTTACATTAGAAAATGCACAAATCCACATCTTCAAACTTTCTTAACTCCTTTGCTCAAAATTGCAACACTCTTAATCTGAATGTTAGTGCTAGCAAAACTACAGGTCATGCACAAACCAAAGGTCCCAACCGAATGAAGTCCACTGTAACCAGAAATGGTATCAACAACTTGAACAAACAAATCAGCACAATTTTAGGCATAGTCATAAACGGTATTCCTTAACTAGCAAAAGCACATTCTCAAAAAGTATAGAATCATCTTCCAAACATACTTAAAACTTTTTAAATACATTACCAATATCAAATCAGGTTACATCCACAAAAGGCATTACACATCTACAAAGGCAATGGTCAGATCAAAGAGTAGAATATTGTATATACCACACTTGCAAATAGTGCCAATGCATCTTTCACAGTATCCAGGTCCTTTACAAAATAAATCTTGAGAAGATGTTTAGGTCTAAACACCTCACGCCGATACCATTAATAATGCCTTTTAGCTAATGAACTCCTTCCAATGACAACAACACTATGGCTAGTTGCCAAAGGAAGTAGTGACACTATGCTTTTTAACAATCCAATTGGCATATACTATACATCTAACTCACACCCAATTACCATTATGCAATTGCATACAACACTTTCTCTAACTTCATGGCTGACATTGAGGCGGTTTCAGCCCCCATCCCCCGATCTCAAACCTTGTCATTTTTGAAAAAACTACAATACCAAAAAATCTAACATGACAAAAGTAAGAGATTATTGTCCGCACTCATCATGCTGGCAGAATGACAAGAAGTACAAGTGTTAATGTATATATACAGTTCCTCCAGGTAGGTTGAAAGAAAACAGGCTGTGGAATTAGTATACTAAACACGACACCGCACACGTCTTTCCATATTTCATTTAAATTCATCCTCAGCTTTTGGAGAATTACTAGCAATGAAAAACAAAGAACTATTGACCTTGCAATACGAAACATCTTACTCATCCGTCGTTATTTTTACAGATAATCCAATAGCTGTCCAAACACTGTAAAAAACATACATCTAACCGAATAGCATTGCACTAAAATTTTTATAAAATTTCAAATCACAATTTTCAACAATGTACATGTCCAGATGGTACCCAAGTCCACAAAAAAACATATTTGGCAACGAAAAAGCGGATGCCCTTTAGCCAAATCAGCTATTATAAACAGCTCTTGGTAAACAGTAAAACTTACGGATTAGATGAAGCTTGCAAACGTATAAAGAATTATATTTACGACCATCTTTTCAAAATTTTTATAAATTACTCCCATACAACCAAAATCTGTATGCCGACCAATCTTTCCTTCTAGGAGGACTTTTGCGTGGTTCAACAATTTTAAAATTTTAATTCCAAAAGACATCAAAACATTAAACCTGTAATACTAACCGGACATACATATGATAAAAAATTTTTAGTCAATATCAAGCTACAAATTCGTCTGCTATTTCGCTGCGGCGTGATACGATTTGCTATGTGCAACAAACCTTCCAATGCCCACTTTTAAACATGATCTTAAGGCACCTTACATTTCTTTAATGAAGCACATAATTTTACGGATTCTTTAAAGACAAAAACACGCCAAAATCTAACTCAATTATGTAAGTTTTTCCAAAAAGCCGATCTTTAAATTTTGACACAAAACAAAAAAAAAAACAAAAAAATCTAAGACAATATAATAAATGCAGCTATCATAAATACACATAAAAACCTTTTACTACACTGTTTATTTTCTTAATGTCGTATTAGATGTTTTTATGTTTTTTGTACATAAACCTCGATTCCACCTTACTCAAAATTTTTTTTATGAATAAACTTTTCGAAACAATTTTAACATAATTTA
>JARSSU010006553.1:0-38840 GCA_029619165.1 Eurosta solidaginis
CAACAAAGAAATAACAAAATATGTTCAGTTATGCCTTTAGCATTTTTCATCATTCGCTTCGAGTTCATGGCAAATATTTTGCTGTGCAATTTAAGTTAAATGTTCACTGTTTCACCTTTTATGTAGTGAATACCATTTTATTTCTCTCCTATTAAATCCAATTTATTTTGTTTGTAGTCCCCAGACTTGTTTTGTTTGACCTATTATGCTTGTTTGTAATAGATTGAAGCTTAGTCATGCGCACTTCATTCGGATCCTCATATATTCTCAAATAGTATTCGAATTATGGCAAACGTTGTTCAAGAACTTCCCAAATTGTCGAAAACTATTGTTGAATGAGTTTCTGCGGACGCAACCAACATTCGCAACTCCAAACGTAATCAATCTTGTTACTGTAAATGAAGCCGCGAGATAGTCACGATATGTATACCCGAAATAGTGTCGACGACGGCAGATATAGTCACTAGTTCTTTTCTGTTTCATTAAATGTTTAGTGGTGTGGCCATTTTTTTGTTGCTGCTGTAAAATGTTGGGCAATACTCTACTTAACAAGCGTCATGTACAGATTTAGCAATATATTTTAATTGTTTGGTATCGTCATGCAATTTTATGGCATATAGCGTGTATAGTCTTACCTCGTTTGCTCGTTAATCAACGACTAAACACCGCCGCTACGATATAAGTAGTAATCTTACCAACACAGTGACAGTTTCAATTTTGGTGATCACTTTGCTCAGCCCTGCCTAGGGATGTCTGTCTGCTTAATCGACAAGTAAATTTGTTTAGGAAAGAAGGAACAAATTGAGTTTATCACACCTAAGACCTCAGAAAATTTTTCCATTGACCTTGTCACATTGTAGAATACATATCGATGTATTTATACTTGAGTCATTTGTGATGCCTTATTCGCCCCAGTCAATTTATATTATGTCTCAACTTAGCACCAAGACTACTGTAGTTCTACAACTCTGTCGTCTTGAATCGAACTTGCACAAAGAACATACCTTGCAAAGAAGTACAAATAACTGCTTGACACTCAGAAGCCGCCGGACACTGTTAAGAAAAGATAAAATAGAGGAACAGCGATGCAATTCGTACGCTGCGTAAAACATGTTAACTCCGATCAATTTGTTATTGGAATCTTCATGTTATTATGTTGTTGGATATGAATCGATTGCTGTTGCCAGCAGAACTGACACCATTCAACATTCTCAAACTCACATAAATACGCACATGCACACCCACACACACGCAAACATACACAGACAAACTTTCATTGAGAAGGACAGGTCATTGTATAAGAGTAAATCACTTTGCAAACACTTCAATAACACAACACACATATTAATAAAGCGCTAACACAACGACGAGAAGTATTTGTTGCAATAAAAAAAATAGACGTGTTGAAAAAGAAGGAAGGGAACTAGAAATATTGACGTTGAAAGTTGTGTCCTGCTATAGAAAACGATAGTGCAAGCAAAAGGTAAAAAGACAAGGCTCCGGCTATTGTTTGTGGTTTTTTGTAAAGTGAAAAGTGTCGCCTTTTTATTTAATTTTATTGGATAGAGTTTTTACTTTGTTGCTGTTTATATGAAATATTTCGGTTATTTATGATACAAAGTACGGGAAACAAATAATGGTGTTGGAGGTTGGCAAATGAGAAGGAGATGAGATACTATATAATTACTACAGCTTTTATGATGCTTTGGGTTGAGTGATCCCTTTTTTGAGCGTGTTCTATGGAGAGACAATTGCACCTATTTATGGCTGAACGGTAGTGTCAAACGGGTCCTCTTTATATCCCTACGAGTACTGTCGGCAGATACTTTCCTATTTCCTTTATACCCTTGCCGGATAGTGTTCTCTTTACATCGTTTCTGTTACTGTCGACAGATCGTATTCATACCCCACAGGCACTGTCAGACGCAGTCCTCATTCTACCCGTACGGCACTGCTACCGATTTAACACTTTGTTTTAAACTCGAATACAATATTTGAATATTTTTTACGTTTCGTATTGTAAAAAAATAAAAATTAAACAATATTTTGATAATTGAACATAAAATAAATAAACAAATGCAAGGTGCGGGCGTGACCCCAGGATCTTCGGTATGTAGGCGCAGTACGCTCCCATCACACACGGGAGTGATTTTACATTGACTTAATACCATTTAGCTAATTTCTGCGCAAACCACAACAGGCTAGCTTTTTTTTGTGAATTCTTAAGTATAATGAGAAAAAATGGTTTTGCCTTAATATTTTGGTTTTTTCGTATGAAAGAGCGTAGGACATCGTGAGTAAAGAACAGTGTCCTAGATAGTTTTAAATTGTCCCAAAAGCGTCGTTAATCTACTGCGAAATCTTTACCATGCCCGCTTAGGAGGACTACAGAAAAGAGGCGAATAACAATACTATCCTGAGATGTTTTTAACCTTTTAAAATACTAGCCAATAAAACCAAAAAATGTTTGATGTACGCGAAAACAACTGATAATACATACGATCAATAAAAAACGTAAAACAGATATGTTAGCATAATATCACATCATAAATTATAAAGTCGAAACATCATTTAACTTAACATATTTTTTTTATTTATTCAACCACTTCCTCATATATTCTGTACCCTGGCAAATCTCAATTATCTTTTCACTTTTTTGCATCATCGTTAGTTTTACCATTTTATATATGATTCTCTCTTAGTAGGTATTCCTCTATTTTAACTTCTTTTTCTACTGAGATTACGTTTCTCATTTTTATGTTAGTATTTCTAAATTATGTTATTTTTTCATATACGACCGCTAAGCGTGAATACCACCCTATTGTCGGCCACCGTATTAAAAACACCTTTTCCAGAAAACTTTTAAGTACGGTTTATTTCTTTCCTAAATGCCCTGCTGCTCACACAATTGTATACATTCTGGCGTTATACAGGCGTTTATTGACCAAGTCCTGGTATAGAGTCGTTCAAAAAAACAGATTTGTCTCCAAATGTTAATTTGACAAAGATGCGTAGCAACCTTTTTCATATATGTACATATGTACATCAATAATGGAAAAATAACACATAAATTTTTCGTAGTCGATTTTCTTAAGTAATAATTTTATATTGTTGGTGTTTGTTGTTTCCAACAATTATTGTACTTTTTATCTGTATAGAATCCCCGAAATTAATTGTTTTTTGTACTTATTCAGGAGTGTGATAACGCGATAACCTTCACACGTTTAGGCTGTATCTACAATTTGTTTAAGATAACAAATTATTATTGCCTTTATCTTTAAAAATTATTAGTATTACTTTTTTATGAGCTCGAGCCTTATCCAATAAGAACGCACTATAAATATTTTACTTTGTATTTTATTTTATCTTCGATGATTCGACTTCAGTCCTGGAGTCATCATCAGGACTGTGAAACAAACAAAACAAAATTATAACATTTTCAAAAATCACCATAAAACAAATACCACTTACACAATTTGAGTATGTTATACAGACTAACCATATGTGAGAAAATTAAGATGTTGGAGACAATAATCATACAAAATATAAACAATATTTCAAGCACCGTAATGTAAACAAATTTTTGCAAAAACAAAGTACATGGAGTGGCACAAGTACGACATACAAGCATACATATATACATATATCATCTGATTTTCCTATGTTGTGGGAGAGATCTTCTCTACCGCGCATTGTTGTTGCCTTAAACTAGTTGCGATACACATGTGCGCAGTGTCAGTGCCGCTTTATTCATCCTAGTACTATTAGGGGTGTTCGCTATATCGAGCATTCCAACAGCTATCGTTTATTATAATTTCTCTCCTCCATGTATAAATAGTTACATTATCGGAAGTCTGGATAATGCCCCGCTATCTTTTGCATGGGCCGCACAGGCCGATCTTATTTCTGATAATTGTTTCTTAATTAATATTAGATCTGTGAGCGGAAATCCTTGTCTTGAGTTTTTAATTTGTTGTCCCCACATATAGGCTTGTCGCATACGTGGGACCCGTCACCATTACACGGAATTCTACAAACAACGTCGGATTTCTCATGCTTTGGTTATGTTTGTCTTTGTACTGCTGTAGACCTTCTAAGAGTGTGATTATAGTGCGACGATGCTATTTGGTAGTTTTCCCGATTGTAAGATTTGAGTATTTTATTCGTTCGGTCCGCCCGTGCAACATGTACTACTGATTTATATATTTTATCTTCCGGAGTTGTCTATTTTATCATTGTTCAACTGGTCACGGAATTTCTGAGTCAATTTGTGTTGAGTATCTTAGGGGAATTCATTATTTCTCAGAGTTTCTTTGCACATGTCGATATTCTTCTGTGTGAAAAATCGTGTCACTTATTGAGAGAACTCTCTGCTTATGAAGTTACTCGCCGTATTTATAATAGTTCTTTTTTCGTGTTTTGAGTTAAAGTTTATGAGTCTACCTGATGCGGTCGCGTTTTATACTCAGTCACTCAGCATCTTGCTATTCTTCCTTATTACAGTGGTATCCAAGAATGGTAGTTTTTCCATCACTTTTCTAATTCTACGTATTGTGAATTTTATTGATTTGTTGCAGCTACTAAGATTCGTAGCATATTTTCCACCTCTCTGTTTTAACAACACCGCAAAGAGTCATCCACCTACTAGTTAGTAAGCGTTTGTTGGTGGATTCCATTACGAATTTGTGATAATAGGTCTCCATTCTATCATCCGCTACGACAGTGCTAGCTGCGGGGAAAGTTCATGGGCGGGCAGAAAACCTGAACGCCGTGTCATATATTCTATCATTGTATTTGCCATATCGCGGTTCTCTTTATGCACACAACTTGATTAATTGTTATAAATAGTTTTCCTTGGTATACGTGTATGTTTCTATTATAATCATTCCACTTAGAGGAAATATCTCCAAGGCCAATTCTACTGGAATACTCGGATAAAGAAACCACATCAAATGACACTAAAGTCTCATCATCATGAATAAATGTATATTTTATTTTGTTCCTAAACTCAACTGAGTCTTTAACGTTATACTTTGAGGAGTTATGTTACTACATATTTGCATAATTGTAGGGCGGCGAGTTTATGGACGAGCAAATCGGTCGGAGATTTTGGCAAACCATATATTCGTGGAGGGTTTGCACTTTTGCAGACCAAAGATTATTTCTCCAGATGATAATTTGAGAAATAATGAATTCCCATAAAGATAATCAACAAATTGCTCAGAAATTCTCCGTGATCAGGTGACAATGATAAACTTAGACAAACTTCGGGAGGTCAATATATAACTCAGTAGTAAATCATGTGCCGGGCGTACGAACCGAATAAAATACTCAAATCTTTACAATCGGGAAAAATACAAATAGCATCGACATAGAATAATCACACTCTTAGAAGAGTCTACAGCAGTACAAAAGCATCAGATACCAAAGCATGAATCCGACGTTGTTTTGTAGAATTCCGTGTATGGTGGACGGGTCACGTATGCGACAAGGTATATGTGGGACACACAAAATTAAATCGCAAGACAAGGATTTCCGCTCACAGATCTAATATTAGTTAAGACAATTATTCAGATAACTAAGACGGCCTTCTCCGCCATTGTAAAGATGCGGGTCATTATCCAGACTTCGATAATGTACTATTTTACAGAGGACGAGAATTATAATAAAAGATTTACTTGTGGGAATGCTCATATAGCGAACACCCACTAATAGTACGAGATGAATTTTAAGCGGACACTGACACTGCGCGCATGTGTATCGGAAACTTAGTTTTAAGGCACCACAATGCGCGTAGGAAGAGCTCTCCACACATAGGAAAATCATGATGATATCTGTATATAGTGTAGGCTTGTATCGTCGTACTTTTTGGCCACTCCATGTACTTTGGCCACTCCATGTACTTTTGTTTTTGCAAACATTTTGTTTTACATTACGGTGCGTTGAAATATTGTTTTATATTTTTGTATGTTATTTGTCTCCAACATTCCTTAATTTTCGCACATATGGTTAGTCTGTATACCATACTCAATTGTGTAAGTGGTATTTGTTTTATGGTTGATTTTTGAAAATGTTAAAATTTGTTTTGTTTGTTTCACAGTCCTGATGATGACTTCAGACTGAAGTCGAAATATCGAATATAAATAAAAATACAAATATAAAATATTTATACCCGTTTTTTATTTGGATAAGGCCTCGAGTCATAAAATAGTTTATAAATTATATTTTTAAGTTCATAACGTTTCGCCACTTTTAAGCAAAATTTTGATAACAACTGCGACTTGTGCTAAAATAAATTAATGCTAATTCACCTGCACGACTACTGATTTAGGGCTATCCGTTGCAGGTCACCTTGATTTAGAGAACACGCATGCAAACTTTCAAAAACAAAAAAGCTAGCAAATCGCATTTTCATAAATTTCAATAAATAGCTATGCTGATAGAGTTATTGATAAGATAAGTTAACTATGCGACGATATTTTTCGTATTTAGTATTTTTTTTTGGCAATAAAGAAAGCGTGTTGCAGGTTCATCAAATAAATTGTGTGCAGAATGTTATCAATATTTTAGTCAATTAAGGTCCGTTCTCACCATCTCTAGCTATGTTAGAATTTAACTGGAGGATGGCAATCCTTCAGATACGTCATTTGCCGTTTTCGTTTCCACAGGGTGGCCAAGCCCCAGATAAATCGATAATTGTGAATATTTTGTTAAAACAAATCGCAAACATCTATTCTGAATACGCGAAACCATTAAACTACTTTTGCTTGCAGTTTTTCCTTGCACTTAAATTACAGTCAATGCTTCAGTTAGCATGGAAAAACTAGAATTTCTATAACGTATATGTAAGTGACTAATTAACCCTCCGATAGATTGTGGCGTCTGGCCAGACGAGAAGGCTTTATTTTCGTGAATAACTTTACTGCTACCCACCCGATCATGAAAAACTTTAGTGACTTTTTAAGTTTGAGGCGGTCTTTATAATAATTCGGAAAGCGATATTTTTTCTTTTTATTTTATCTTTTTTTGTACCAAAGTTGATTATGTCACATTTTAGCGTTTTCGTCTGGCTAGACGAACATATTTTTAAGCTTATAACACCTTATAGTTCGTATTCATTTCAAAATTTATCAATAAATTCAAACTTATTTCTGGGTAATCACAGTGTGCGACGAGGTTTTCTTCAAAATTTAGATAAAAATTCAATAGTTGTGGATAAAGTTCAAAGTGTCACATTTCGTCTGTCCATACGACAACGCTAAGATGTGTTGAATTAATTCACACGTTAATCGGAGGGTCTAAAGATGGTGAAACGGGCCTAGTCCTCACATATAAGCTATCTGAATTCTCTTTTTTCACACTAACTGAAGCATCGACTGTCAATTAAGTGCGATAGTAAGTTTCTAACCCAACTAGAAATGGTGGAAACGGCCCTGAGGTCACTAAAGTTTGTTTCCACCATATTCAGTTAACGCTGTCTGGCACTTTATTGTACAGATATCGTCCGGTGATCTGTCAGATAAAGCGCCAATTAGCTTTGGCATACAGTTTCGAAGAGAGCACATTTCTAAAATTGATTTGGCAGTTTCCTTTTCAGGTTCCTTGCACTGCATTTTGAACTCTACAACCCCAAAGTACAATTTCTATGAAGCGATATCAGGATAGGACGAGGCGAAAACTGTTTCGATTATACCCTGCAATTCTCTTCAAAACCTTCCGGAGTGGGATTTGAACCCACACTCCTGTTAGGGTAGATTTTTGACAAAAAACTCTTAGCCAGAGCTACGCCATGACGTCAAGCAACTTTATCCCAATTGCCTTCTTTTTGCATACTTATTCTTCCTACTAACATACTCTGTAAGTGTATGTAAACTAAAGCTATGCAATTGTTGTTGGCTATGTTCTTTGTGAACAGGCGTTTGCATTGCGTTATTTTTAGTGACAACAATAACTAAAAAAGAATATAATTTTGTTGTTTTTTTAAGATTTTGAAATTTTTTCACAAAGCTTTTCCTTTTTAGCAAAGAACTTCCAAAGTGATTCACATGTTAAGCGATCTAGAAAATTAGCGTAATGTCTCCGAAATATCAAAAGTAATCGAAAATATCTTCCTCCTACGCAAAAAATATCGAATAACTAAGCGTATAGCAAATCTTAAAACGCGGTTTTTCGAACTATATCTGATATATGTAATTCCGTCCCGACTTTAAAACTATCTGGATTCCCTTATGATTATATTGAATGAGGTTCTTTAAGTTGCGCTTCATGAAAAGTTACTTATTGTTATAAAAAATGAGATACGAGAGCCATAAAGGTTTATGAACAAAGAAAAAAAATTTAATTATTGGATTGGATTCCACACGCCATCGATATTCTGATAACAAACTGATGTCATCTAATTTCGCTTATCAATGTGACCAATTTTTTTGTTATTCTGCCAGTAATTATAATATCGTAAGCTTTTTGCATTATCGCTGCTTCTTTCTGGCGTTACCATCCGCCTCTTTTACTTTAATTAAATAATTACAAGTTTTTTACATTAACAATTAATTAATGTTATTCTCCAGCACTTTATTGCCAGCCAAACGATGGAAGATGGATTGAACCAAGTCACACAAAATTCGCCGTGACTACATAGCACTCACTCGGATTGTGTAATACAAAGTCTGCCATTGCAAATATGTACATACCTAAATGTATATTTTTATGTAAATATATACAACATGTATGCTATATACTTCAAGTCAGCATATGTATAGCTGGAAATTTATGTGTATTCAGGAACTCGTTTTTTCCCGCAAATGTATGCAAAATCACGCTGCTTATACAATGAAATCAAAGCCCTCAGAGAAAACAAATAAAGTAAAAACGCCAGAACGGTTAAAGCTGCAGACATGGTAACGTATCGTAACCTTATAACAGCTGATTCGACCAACCTTATGAGAATCAATGCATCGATTATTGGTGCGCTAAAGCGCCAAATACACGACACGAACATTTCCGCGAACATCCGCAATCTTGTTCGCAGCTTTGGCCATACACCATACGAACTTTTGGCCGAACATTAGTTCTCTTTCAGACAGCGATGAATATGGACACAATTGTGCTGCAGCAATATTGATCGCTGTGGCAATAAGCGTAAAAAAGAGAGAAGATTCAATAAATTCACTAGAAATTTTTATTGTCCATTTTCCGTCAGAAATTACTACTATTATGAGCTATTTCGCGGAAATGTTCGCCAAAATTAAATATTTTGATTTTTGGCGAAACATTGCGCGAACTGGCAAACACTACCATACACGACAGAAAAGGTCGCAGAAACATGTCATAACGGGAATGTTCGCGGAAATGTTCGTGTCGTGTATTTGGCGCTTAAGGTCGTAACGTATCGTAGCCAATCAATGGTTTTGGTTTACCGTCGTAACGATAAACAGCTGATACGTAGGGATACGACTACAGCGATACGACAAACGGAACCGATGACTACAGCTTAAAAAGGGAATTCAATTTGGATTGTTGGAATACTTTTAAACTTTCCAAAACTACTAGATCATGAGTATTAGAAAAAAGATAAATAAGAGAAAAACTGTTTCACAACTGTCAATGGATCACGATAACAACCTATTACGAGATCCAAGAACAAAAAAGGGTTTTCTCAGAAAGATATGTTTGTTTTGAATTTTTCGGTCTATAACAGTAATTTATTTTTGTATTCAAGTGTTTTCTCACTTCACTCAGACACTTAGTGTGATTGTTGCCTAAGGCTTTTTAAAACTCTTATTTGCGACGAAATAGGCTTCGTGAATAGAAATATCGCGTCTGCTCTGTTGAAATTAACATAATGCAAACTTAACATTATGTTATTATACAGTGTGAAAATATTGTTATTACTCAAAATTTAAACCAGAAAAATCGTACCACGGCCCAATAGTATTGTTTGGGGTCATGCAAGGACTATTACCGCACCATTTGAAAAATTGCTAGACTCTTCGGGGATAGTTTTGGGATCATTTCGAGACTCTTTTGTAGTTATGTTGGCATCGCTTCAGGACTATGTTGAGTTTATATCAGATATTATTTCGATTTGGCATCCCCTTACATACTACATATTGGAAATTAATTTGAGAATGTGATTTGCATGACTATTTCGGTTCACTTCGTAACTCCTCGGGATTATGTCTGTTATAGGATCATTCGGAAGCTAGTTATTCATGAATACCAAAAGTCATCGAATTTAGTATTATCGGCTTCTTATCGGCATTTTTTGGTTTTGTATCGACATTGGTATCAAGTTGTTATTGATAACAAACTGCTATCAAAGGAAGATCTGTATATTATTGGTGAACCATCTAGGTGTTATGGGTTTGTTATCGAAAAGTTGTTATTCGTTACCGACAGCACATCGGTTGTCATCGAAAAGCTATCGATATGTTGTCGGAAAAATATAATTTGCTATCGAGAGGTTTTCGGGCGGTTACCATCGATATGTTATCACTTTGTTATCGATAACAAACAATATCGACGGCTCATCGGTTTATAATCAAACATATAACATTTTAAAAAGGAGCCCTAACGGAATCGTCTAGTTCATTTGATTAATAGAGCTATTCAACGTAGCTTTTTGGCTTTTTCCGTTGCACTATTGTCATAAAGCTCGTCGTTATACCTCCTCGATACTCGCCGTCGGCATCACAACAGGACCTGAAACTTCCAGAAGAGTTTACCAAGAACCAATCCAATACATACATCAATAACATTTCGTTAAAAATCTAAAACAAATCTAAAGTTTTTCGATAGCAAATCGATATTTTTCGATAAAAAAATTGGGGTTTATCGATAAAAAATTTATATTTTTTGATGATTCTTCGATAAGTTTTCCATAATAAACTCTTAAAAAAAATAAGCGGCTGCTGCAATAATTCGCGAATTTACCAAAGAGTTCGTTATCGTCTACTCAACACTTCTGCGATCTGTCATTCGAGTACTGTGTTATACCATTTCCCTCACCTTCAAAACAATAACTTTTTTTTAGATTTCAAACTACATAAATCACTTTCAGTGTAACGTATGTATACTTATCAACTTCATTCATTCAGACTCTCACAGAATTTCAAGAGCAACACGGAAATGATGTACAAAAATCACTTAGCTCGTTCTTGTATAATAAACAATTGCTTAGGTAATCTAAAGTTCAGTTCAGCACACAAATTGTTTCACAGCTCAAATTAGAGCAACATAAAATTGCAATTTTTATACTCAGTTGAGCAAAGCTCACAGAGTATATTAACTTTGATTGGAAAACGGTTGGTTGTACAGGTATAAAGGAATCGAGATAGATATAGACTTCCATATATCAAAATCATCAGTATCGAAAAAAAATTTGATTGAGCCATGTCCGTCCGTCTGTTCGTCCGATAACTTGAGTAATTCTGAGGTATCTTGATGAAATTTGGTACGTAGGTTCATGGACGCTCATCTCAGATCGCTATTAAATGAACGAAATCGGACTACAACCACGCCCACTTTTTCGATATCGAAAATTTCGAAAACCGAAAAAGTGCGATAATTCATTACCAAAGACGGGTAAAGCGTTGAAACTTGGTAGATGCGTTGACTTATGACGCAAAACAGAAAATTAGTAAATTTTGGACAATGGGCGTGGCACCGCCCATTTTTAAAAGAAGGTAATTTAAAAGTTTTGCAAGCTGTAATTTGGCAGTCGTTGAAGATATCATGATGAAACTTGGCAGGCACGTTGCTCCTATTACTATATGTGCGCTAAATAAAAATTAGCAAAATCGGTTGACGAACACGCCAAATTTTAACAAAAAATTTAAAATCTTTACAGTATATAGTAAGTAAATTATGCCAACATTCAACTCCAGTAATGATATGGTGCAACCCAAATACAAAAATAAAACAAAATTTCAAAATGGGCGTGGCTCCGCCCTTTTTCATTTAATTCGTCTAGAATACTTTTAAGGCCATAAGTCGAACTAAAATTTGCCAATCCTTGTGAAATTTGGTGTGTGCATAGACTCTATGACGATAACTGTTTTCTGTGAAAATGGGCGAAATCGGTTGAAGCCACGCCCAGTTTTTATACACAGTCGACCGTCTGTCCTTCCGCTCGGCCGTTAACACGATAACTGAGCAAAAATCGATATATCTTAACTAAACTTAGTTCACGTACTTATCTGAACTCACTTTATCTTGGTATAAAATATGGCCGAAATCCGACTATGACCACGCCCACTTTTGCGATATCGAAAATTACGAAAATAAAAAAATTTCATAATTCTGTACCAAATATGAAAAAAGATATGAAACATGTTAATTGGATTGGTTTTTGACGCAAAATATAACTTTAGAAAAAAACTTTGTAAAATGGGTGTGACACCTACCATATCAAGTAGAAGAAAATGAAAAAGTTCTGCAGGGCGAAATCAAAAGCCCTTGGAATCTTGGCAGGAATACTGTTCGTGGTATTGCATATTGCATATAAATTAGCGATACCCGACAGATGATGTTCGGGGTCATCCTGATCCACATTTCGGTCGATATCTCGAAAACGCCTTCACATATACAACTAAAGGCCACTATCTTTTAAACCCTCATTTATACCTTTAATTTGGTACCCATATCGTACAAACACATTATAAAGTCACCCCTGGTCCACCTTTATGGCGTTATCTCGAAAAGTCGTCCACCTATAGAACTAAACCCACTGCCTTTTAAATAATCATTAGCACCTTTCATTTGATACCCATATCGTACAACACACATTCTAGAGTCACCCTGGTCCACCTTTATGGCGATATCCTGAAATTGCGTCCACCTATAGAACTATGGCGCACTCCCATTTAAAATACTCTTTAATACCTTCCATTTGAAACCAATGTCATGCAAACACATTCCAGGGGTTACCCTAGGTTCATTTTGCTAAATGGTTATTTTCCCTTATTTTGTCTCCAAAGCTCTCAGCTGAGTATGTAATGTTCGTTTACACCCGAACTTAGCCTTCCTTACTGTTGTTTTGTTAACATTTTCATCTTTTCCGTAAGCAACGTTTCAATATTGTTTTTTCATTTTTCTATAAGTTTTTGTTTTTTGTAAATTTACTTGTCCCTTTTCATATTCAATACTGAACCTGTTTTAGCGCAGTTTTCCTTTTTAACCAAAAAAGGTTGACCAAACCGAGGAGGGTCGAATGTGTGCGCATGGTTTTGTGTCGGCGGTAATTGTTACTTTAGAAAATGTCAATATTGTATTGTTACATAAACAAAAAACAAAAACAAACATGCCGGCCGATAAGCGCTTGTGCAATGCATTGATTCCCTGCAGGTAAAAAGGACTTTCATCGCATGGTGATATTCTTTTGTCAAGTAAATACATAAGTGAAAACATGTATTTTCGTGCTTCATAGAAAAATGTGATGTGCCGGTGAATGTCAACGATTTTATTGTTTGAAATACATTTGCAAGGTTGAGAAGCATTTGTTGTTCTAGCAAGCGCCATAGAGTGACAGCCATTTAGGAAACTGTACAAATCAGCGAGAGATTTATTACTTACAGGAAACGAAACAAAATGAAGTAATCTTTTAAAAGATAAGGTTTGCAAGTTTATATGATGTCTTTTAAGTAACGAAACTTATAAAATTTACTAAATATTGCACAAGTTTGGTTTCCGCTCCCAAATACGAAGAATAGTCAGGGCAAAGAGAGATAACCTTTAACAGAAATTGGATGCTGTGAAGAATGCTGTCACATGTCGCAAATGAATTTGTACATTCCAGAAATATTCTTAGTCTAACCTAAGACCACGTTTACACATGTATCTACAATAAATCCTCAATAGATAATCCAAGCGCTTACGTATGTTCCATCCCCTAGGAACTAGACTATTAGCTATCGAGTTTTCACGTTTCTTGTTATTTCGTGCTTCCAATTAGAGATGACACTCTAGGGGTGGTACTTTGTCTACGAAAAAAATTTATTATAAATTAAGTACAAAAAATTAATATACTCTCGTTGTATGTAACTGTTTCTAAAAAATAACTTTTAATTTACTTTGATTATGATCGAGCAGCTTCTTGATATTCTCATCTAAAATTTCCGATAGAATTTCCTCCATGTATTGCTTTTCAGGGCTAGAAAACAATTTTAAGACAAAAATAAATTTTACCGAATGCTTCTCTTTTTATATCAGGGGCCCATTTCACAAAACCTACATATCTTGGCATACAATTAAATTTGCTCTGAAACAAAAAAAAATGTCAGAACCAATTCACTTGTATCACAAGACTTGCATTTTAAAAAAACGTGCCCCAGGCTAATTGCCGTTTTACCTTGCTTCTAGTCTTTTGTTTCTTCTCTACTGGTTTCTGATGGTTGTTTTTTCTTGTTTTTTTGTCTCTAAATTTTTTGTTTCTTGTTCAGATCAGGAAATCTTTTCCTTGTCTGGATCGGATAATGCTTTACTTCTTAAGACCAAATTAATGGTTCTTCTTTCTGTGTTCTTTTTTCATAAAGCAAACCTACTGTTTTGCCTTGCTTGGTTTTTTGCCTCTTGTTTAGCTTAGGTTAGCCGTTTCTTGTTTCTGGATCCTTATTTCATCAGGTAAGGTGATTCTTGTTCTTACTTCATTTTCACGTTAGCTGTTTTTGATTGTTCCTTTTGGTTTCCATTTACTGTCATGTTTTTAATTTCTTTTCTCGATCGGGTAAGCTATATTTATTTCTGTCTCTAGTTTTTAGTGAATGGATCATGTTCGCTGTTTCTTGGACCCTCATTCTTATATTTTTTCATGTTTAGCTCAGAAATCTGTTTCCATTTCATTTTTTATTGTTTCTTATTTGGATCAGATTAACGATTATTGTTCCTTATATCTTCGCTACCTTTTTTTGGTTATTCTTACTTATTGTTTAGTATTGCTTCCTGTTTTGTGTGTAATATAGATCAGATTATTTGTTGCTTATATCATGTTTAACTCAGATTAGGTGATTCCTGTTTAGATCAGTTCAGCTGTTTTCTGGTTTCCTGCCTCTTGATTTTCTGTTTTTGTTTTCTGGTTTTGAAAAATGAAATTTAAGTTGGGGTCTGCTAGCTTGACGTAAAGCTTTCTTTTGGTGGCCCTAAAAAGCACATAAATAGCTCCTAATTTTGATATATTTTTTATTATTTTTATTTAAATTGTGGGTCAAGCTACGTACACTGAAAGAGATGGTGCTAGTAAAATCAACAAATCGGTTCTTTCTTCTTGACTTAACGGAGATTCGGTGAAATTGATCGAATTATGGTTAATTCGACCGAGTTCTTTGTCAAGCGAACAAATTAGTTTAGTCATTTCAACAGAAGAGAAATTGTCGCTCTTAAGTTAACAAAATTTTGTAAAATTGACAGATTCCTTATCAATCTAACTGATTTTTCTGTTAACACAACTGATCATACAGGTCATTTCAACGGCGATCAACTGTCAATACCCAGCGGCGAAAGTATGCATTACGTAATCAAATACTTCTCCAACACTTCGAATTCAGTATGCAATACAGAATCAATTACAATCAATATTACTTTTCCATAACCATGGCCGCTTTGTGGACAGAACTGATTACTTTCATCATTACTGGTAATGGAGTAAGTAAACGATATCCGAACAATCTTCGGATGTTTATTACTCTAAGGCATACTTTTCTGAAATTGTAATCGGCATTGTAGAGAGGTCACCCACATAACGATACACGATTTCTAAAGGGTAAAGAACCTTGTCATACAGCCACTAGTACTTGTAATCGAAGTGGTAAGTATAGTGCACACATTCCACATTACATTTATGCAATTGTAATCGGCAATATAGAGAGGTTACCCACATGACGATACACGATTTCTAAATGGTAAAGAGACCTTGTAATACAGCCACCATACCAATTCGTGTACTTGTAATCGAAGTGGTAAAGTATAGTGAACACATTGCACATTACATGTATGCAATTGTTAATTGGCATTGTAGAGAGATCACCCACATAAACGATACACAAATCTGAAGTGGTAAGTGCTCTTTGAACAGAATTCATTGTACAACTTAGTGTACAATTCAAAGGCAGGGTAACAGCAAAGTAGATTATGTATTTTCATTTATACCGTTTGTAAAATATTTATTTTTATTTAATTTCATTTATTAATAAATGCATTAGTACAATAAGAAAAGTAATTATTTTTAGCGCAACAATAGTAATTAACACATATCAAGGAACATTATTATTATTTATTAAATTATTATTTTAGAAATTATTAAATCTATATGAAATATTTCAACAAAAAAGCTTCAAAAAACTTAAGTGGCAACCACAAACCTAATCTATATACATACTTATAATTAATAAAAAAACTGAAATATTATTTGATATCAAAAGGATAAAAAACAAACTAAAATACAAAGTCCATATTTTTCTTATAAGTATATCTTTGATGACTTCTTATGTACTACCAGCACTTTCAATATTTTCCTTGTTTTTAATTTGTTTAATTTTATTGTCATATTTTCGTTTCGCTAAGCGACTCTTCTGCGTTTTGGACGCTTGTCGTATAAATCGTTTATATAGGCGCTCATTGGTGCCATTAATTTTTTAAAGCATCTGTAAATAAAAAAAAATTAGGATTTGATTTGCATATATATATAAATATAATAAATAACACAGTTCTACACAAAACACAAAAGTGTATTGGGGTATTCACACCAGCAGCTTATCAACTTATCTTAATAAAAATTATTGCCTCAAGTATATTTTGTTTTTGGTAGTAATGTAAAAAAATATACCACATATGCATATAAGCTGATAACTAGGCTCACGTGAATACCCCATAGTATGTCTGGGAAATGATATTTTTCTTGCAGGTCTCGTCGAGTAGAACATAAATTGGGTAGGAGATTTTGCAAACACACCCCAAAGTCTTGAGTTACGGTAAAAAACTGTTTTAATGGGAAGAAAAGTTTCTTCCTTTCCTATGATACATAGTTAGGAAATTTTTCATATGTGTGATATTGTTCAACATAACTCAAGATTTTAAAGATGTTTCGCAGATTTCGCTTGCTTAACCCCTTTTTCTACTCATATTAAGTTTCCTTTTGTATTGGAATAGTAGTAATATTACTAAGTAAACAAATTACGAATATGTTTTTAACTATAAGCTGATACTGCACTTTTATAAAAAACAATTAACGCACAAGTTTTGCACGCAAATTCATGTTACGAATATAGGTATATATGTACATAAAATCACAATATATCAGTAGTTCACAGAACTTACCGTTATGCTTGCTGGAACTCCACAATGCACACACTAAATAAGAAGAAACCTATTATTATAATATGTAAATCTAAGTAATTTAACAGAAAAACTCACTTAAATAGTTTAAATTTGTTTTTATTATTTATTGCCTGAGGTTTTTTGCTTTTCAATTTTTTCACTACTATTTACAGCGCACAATCTTCACACGAATAATCGACTGACGCGTGCCACAAAACGATCTACATAAATGTACATATATATGCAAAAGTATGAACATACATATATATGTATTTCACACGAACCTTCACGAAGTTTTAAAATCTCTATTACGAAGAATGCATAGAAATTTCATCATTACAAGTCAGCATACAATCTAAGTGAATATAATACATTACTTGTAAGGGGTTCGTAATGCATAACGTGGAAGGATCGCAGACTCACTTTGCCGCTGGGTTACTTGTAAGGGGTTCGTAATGCATAACGTGGAAGGATCCCAGACTCACTTCGCCGCTTCGCCGCTGGGTACATGAGCAAATTTCAAAGAGCATTTTACGCTCTCTAATTTGTACTTATGACGATGGTGCCACTGTGTTAAAAAAAAAGCACGCCAAAATAAGAAAAACCATCAAATCGAAAAAAACACAAAATGGGAAAACAATAAAAAAACTAGTTTTTCAGTTATCAATACAAAACGAAAAAAACTCATTTTGAATTTACTGTGCATAAAATTATGAGATACCGGGACACCTATTTATCGGGTACAATTTTGTAAACTTCTTGTAACAAAAGTTTTGCTTGAACGAACAGGATTTTCCAAAGTTAGTAACATTTTGTTCAAGTTTTTATGAATTTTCACTCAGGCGAACGAATCTAATAAGATAATAAAAAAAAACATTCTTTTTTAATGTTGATGTTTCCGACAAAATAAAAGTTTGAGTTGTTTTGGAATCGTTTCAACTTTTAAGTTACTACAGTGGTGAATTACCTTCCTGCGATTTGATTCTTTACTTTTCTATAACTTAAAAGTTCTCTTTTTAAAATGTTACGCCAAAAATTTATACTACAAGTTTTGTTCGAAACAATCAGTGTGGCAACTACATGCGAGGAGAAGAAATTGAGAATGAGCTGATATGCAACTGAAATAATTGAGAATCAGTATTGTGACTACTACTTTCATTTCTATATTCATATGTGTGTATATGTAGCAAGCATGCGTATTTATGTATTCACATATTTACGTAATTATATGGCTGCCGCCGTGGTGTGATGGTAGCGTGCTCCGCCTACCACACAGAAGACCCTGGGTCCACACCCCGGGAAAAGCAACATCAAAATTTTAGAAACAAGCTTTTTCAATTAGAAGAAATTTTTCTAAGCGGAGTCGCCCCTCGGCAGTGTTCGGCAAGCACTCCGAGTGTATTTCTGCCATGAAATGCTCTCAGTGAAAACTCATATGCCTTGCAGATGCCGTTCGGAGTCGGCATAAAACAAATATGTTCGCGTCTCGCCAATTTGTAAGAAAAATTAAAAAGGAGCACGACGCAAATTGGAAGCGAAGTTCGGCCTAAAATCTCTTCGGAGGTTATCGCGCCCTTACATTTATTTATTTATACGGCAACATAGGCACTTTCATACAAAGCTGTCGCAACAACTTTTTTTGTTCATTTGACTACTAAAACGGTCAATTACGAATCAACGATTTGTGCGCAGTTGATTCAACATCTTGTTGCGATGGATAAAAATTGACAGAAATTTCGGTTGAATTGACCCTTATTTCGGTTGATTTTACCAGTCTTTTCTTTCAGAGTAAAGCTAGCAGACCCACACTTTTTTGTGAATATCTCGAAAACCAAATGGCACCTAAATTATCTTTTGTGGCCCTAATAGCACCTAAAAGCAATTAATTCTCAAACAACTCAAACTTATTTTTGAGCACTTGGGTCTGCCAGCTTTACGCACGTCTCAACTCCTTTGTTGTATTTTAGATCTACTTAGAAGGCAAGCTCTGTTAAATGCAGTCATAAGCGTCTCGGTGAATTCTACTTACTACTCTTTATTGTATTCTTCTTAATGTATTTCTACTCACTTCTGGTACTGAGTTCGAGCCATTGCTCTAGCGCATCTAAATTTTTTCCCTTCTCTAAAGTCTTTATGAGACACTCAACCAAATATCTTCATGGTTTAAGAGGGATGCTCCGGCTATTTTCAAATATATCAAGTTTGTGAAGCAAATCTGCTAGTCACTCGAAGACAAAATAAGGAAAATGTGTCTAACTAAATTCATAAATATTTAGAGGTTTACTAATATCCCAAATTGTCTATCATCCAACAAAAAATGAGGAAAAAAACCAGTTTGTAAATTTGCTTAAGTACTTGTTGCCCGTACCGTGCCTCTGCTATTTGTTCTTCAACTCTACAACTCCAACAGCTAAGTACTCTTGTCCACACATACAAAGTTAATATATTATATATATCTCTAAAGCAGTATCTTGTCTGTATCTGCATTCAACGTTCAGTAACTCGCCATGCCACCTCACATTTATGTAGGTCTCTAAGGTGTTTCTCGTACTTCAGATGTACTTCTGACTCGTGTTGTTATCGGATAGTTAAGCACATAGCCAACAACTTTTTAACTTAAGCTGCTTATGCCTTACACGCACATACACAAGAACGCTGCTAAGTACTCATACATATTGTTGGCTGTCAAAAATAAAAAAAAATTTACTTAAGGCAAGAAAATGGTTTTCATCTCCACATCGGAGCTGATACTTAATTTTATAGTGTTGACAAGTGTGCTGAATGCTTTTCTTTTACATTTCCTCGGTTCTTGTACTCAAATACTTTTCCAAGAGCAACAGCTCACTGCCAATGAATACTTTTCAGCTTGTTTAAGTGCATGTTTACGGATGTGTCGGTTGTTGTTTAGTTACTTACATACTTATTTGTTTTTTGGTCGCTTTTTTAGTAAGTCAAAAGCATTTTATATTGTACATATTAACATATAGACAAGCATACATATATTTTGTCAAACAAATTTTAATATTTGCTTCCTAAGTAGGGACATTCATGTCAAATTGAATTTTTTTGTTATATGAAAATATATATAAGATGGCAAAGTTCAACACACTACAATACATTCTTCTTCAAAATCTTCTACATTTGAGATGTTTGCCAGAAGAATCGTAATTAGATGGTCCATATTTGATTTGATAATCTTTCTGAGGATTTTTAAATTTTTGTTAGGTCACTTAATTTTTTCTGAAAATTTTTAGCAATCTTCATAGCTCTTTTAGAAAAATTTTCAAGAAAGATTGTGGCACCACAGTATGTCCAATGTGTGTGGTGAACTTTGCAAATAGCTCGGCAATCTCTACCAGTTGGAAGCTCTTCCAAATTCTGCACTCAAGATAGTACTTATAATTTTGTGATACCATTTAGTAACCCGAGAGTATACTTAGCACAAAACCATACAATAAATTCAAAATGGAATAATGCGTTAAAATCGCTGACAAAACTGTTCCTATGTAGTTGGGGTTATAGACAAAGCGTAAGATAATTTTCTGGTTATATAATGGACCTCAAAAACAAAATTCATAAATTTGTGGCTAACTTCATTCATTGTGCTTAACAGCTAACAACCTTAGACTTTATATAGGACGCGCGGTCAACTAAAATCAACTAGAAAAGGTTCCCATTGTTAGAATACATACAGTCGATCGAATGATAGCAAAATTACTCGAAGCCAGCGTCTTCAGTATCGATTAATCCGATTAGCCAAGCGAACTGATAGCTGGTACTCGGAGCTCCTTCTTCCCACCAAAGTGTGAAATAGTTCCATCACAATTCTAAAAGCATTTCCAAAATGATCCTTACATTAAACCCCTTTTCCAGCTTATGCCTCTTTCTATATGACCTCGGTACAAATTAACTCAATGTTATAATGATTTAAAAAACTATTTCCTAGAAGGCACCGAAATGAAGGGGGAAGGCGGCTGAGCCACAGCTTTTCCTAAATTGCTAGACTTGACTTTATGTAAGAATAACTCAAAAGTAAGAACCAAAATAAAAAATCGGTACTCATATTAAGCGAACCAAAAACCTTTCGAATAGTATTAGTTATTCTGGGTCTGAACAATTCAAATTTTTACGGCCTGTGAAATTGTTCCCAGGGGCGTGGATTCCTTCCCCTTTTTATAATAAAGACATCTAGACTTTGTTTGCCGAAGTGATCTGATTATACATTTACACTTGCTGTGAGCGATTTTAATTCCAAATGAAAATCCTTACATTTATTTAGACTAGGGAATCCTTCTCTTCATATTAGCCAAACAAATTTCTTCACACCTTGGCTTTATCCAAATATATTTTCACCTTTCATAGTTATAGCCATAGCCATTCCCCTAACAGAACTAATTGAATATCGGTAAAACAAAAAAACAAAACAAAAACCAATAACAAAATCAAAAAAAATATGTATAACTGATAGATTTGAAATTGACCTTGACTGTCAGTCGGGCTTCTTAAAATAACAACAATTCACGCGCAATTAACTGGCATAGAGCGAAAGTAGATAAATTTAATAAAAGAACAAAGAACAGAATAAACCAAACACACAACAATATGACGAACAATCAAAAGTGGGAATTGAGCTAATGATTTAGAAACGGTTTTGACACTACCATTGCGCCAGCTAATCCCTTTAGGCCAATTTTAACAAAGAAATTCGCACAAAATACTGAAAACTACACGAAAGTACCTGTGAATCATACAACAATCGATCATCTGAGTTCTCACTCAAACTCATTAAACATGACTGTCGGGGACCACATGAGAATCATGAAAGAATTAGCAAACAAGTTTGTTGTATTGATGACCAGCCACAATGGATTCGCTAGAGATTAAGCAGGTAAATGCGTTGAAGAAGAAACATGGTTAAGCATGATTTAAGGAGCATCTATCGCTATGCTTTGTTGGTTTTCCTTTTTGCGTTGTTGTTTATTTGAAAACAAGTGCGTACAACAAAGATAATCTAATTAGTTGCATACACCACTCACACTTCAAAAATTCATTTTCATTTTCGCTTTCTTTGCATTTATTACTTAGTTGTGGATTTTGAGGTTAATGACAGGTTGTTTATTACTCCAAAAATTTCATTTAAATATCGAAACACTTGAATGAAAATCGTTAGAACCAAAAACCTGTGTTGTGTACTTGAATTTGAATGATGGCATGGCAAATGTTTTACAACACACCAAGTAAACAAATGAAACAATGATCTAAACAAGATATATTTTTTATTAGTTTTTTGTTTGTAAAGTTGCTTTAAAAAAACATCACTCAAAGACAAAAGTTGCAGCTCTCACTAAGAAGTTGAAAGAAGGCATACTATAACAAAAAATTGAAATATACTACAACATACAATAAAATAATATAATAAATTAGTGTTTACCTATATTGATTTCTTAATTACAAATTTATGTTTTTGTATCGTACAAAAGATGAAAATCCAATTTTACACTTACCATTAGAATTTATACACGATCTGTGATATTGCCAATTTACATTGTGTTATAGCCTTATTTGTCCTATCTATTGCGCTTTAATACTCCCCTTTGTACTTGTTGTATGTTGGCTATATGAAGTGTGGAACAGACATGAGGCGTGGTACATAGATACTATTTAGGTGTAGAAGCACATAATTGTTCATTAATCTCAAATATTTGACAGCTTTGGGTAGATAAAAGAAATACATACAATACCGATACGTAGCCATGGTATTAGCCGAAATGGGTATGCGCATGTGGCACGATTTTTAATTAATACCCTGTGGGAAAAGTATTGTAAATGAAAATAAAATCAGATTTTAATTTCATGTGCTGTCTAGTTCAATTTCTAGCTAAGTGCAATCTGTAATGATCACCTCGGAACATTGACCGTTGAGGGTAATTCACTTTGCTTGCATCATAACATGGACCACCCTGTTCTGTGAACCGCACAATGTGGGTTCGTTGGTTCGTCAATCCAGTATTGCTTGCACTGTTTAGTATTCATTTTCTGCCGTATGAGTGCTTTAGTGAGTCCACGGAAGTTTTTTGGACCAAAAAATGCTGATTAAGCAAACGGTATTGTATGCAAAATATTGTATTAAAAATTAAAGATGGAATATATTTGGCGGAATAGAACCACCTCCCCTCACCTTGACAAGTAACTTCCTAAAAAACTAAGTTTTTTTCTTTGCTTGTAGGAATAAGTTTCTTAAAAATGGAGAAAATTTTATTAAAAAATAAAAAAAATTGAATTGTGTAACTGTCACGACCGTGGATTTCTCCTCGAGGTTCGCAACTTTACAGCCGAGTACTCTTAGGCCCACTTGTAGAACGCCAAGTTATCTTTTTAACTCAGAGTTTATTAAAAACTCTGTCAAAGATGTATGAGTATGAGGGGTTAAAACGATAACTCGCCGTTCAACAAGTAGGCCTTATTCACCCAGCTAACTCGTGCATGTAATATAGTGAGAAATATTTAATCAAGTACATATTCTTGATTCATGCAAAATTTAAAAAAAATCTTCCTCAAATTAATGAAAAGTGTTATACAAAACTAAGAAATTCTTAACCATTTCATTGAAGTTTCCGTCAATTAAAAAAAAATTTAATCATATGTATGTAATTAGCGAGACTTGCTCAAATTGCTTAAACTATACAATGGGTTTTGTTATTGATATTAGAGAAAAATTGCAAAGTTTACAAACGGCGATGGTTTCAAAGACATGTTTCTGAGTTTCACCTCTTTATCAGCTAGCTTCTCGGGAGCTGAGTATTGAACTCGAATATCCAACATTCATACCAGTGGAAAGGCAGATAGATGCCTTTTCTCTAATATCAATTAAAAAAAATGTTTACGTAATTTTTTCTTCATATTAAGTAAGTGTGTTTTTTTTTCCTGAGTCTAGTCGAAAAAAGTACCAGAAATCGGTCTCTCCATATTCCCATTAGTTTTTTCACATCAGGAGGATGTTTCAGATTTTCTTCAAAAAAATAATAATTATCACATTCTTTATATAGAAAAATCTAAAACACCCTATTGGCAAAATTTTTCGAAGAGAATGCGAATTTTAAAAGGCATATAACTTGCATGGGGTACAAAACTGCATACTCAAAAAAATTAAAGTAACTTAAAATAAAAGTTATAAATTTTCGTAAAATTTTCTCGACTTTTCGATTTTTTTCGAAAATATTTTTTATATTGATATCTATAGTCTATAGTTTCAGCAACAAAATTCATAGATTTTTTTCCTAAAAAATTAAAAACAAAAGCAATAAGAATTTAATTGCCGAAGTTTGATAAAAATTGCCCTTGCTATTTTCCTCTTTGCTGCTGTGGGTGTATTTTTGTCAAGTTTGGGTATTGATTTTACCTTGTTTTGGTTTTTTAAAAAGCACACACCCTTAATCGTCAAAAAATTACAAAAATTTCTTTTTAGTTTGATCTTCATAGAAGATGTGAAAAACTTGACATTCACTCCGTACATTTCGTTATTGAAAGGTTCATCAACAACCAGGATAGGTATTTAGTTCATTTTTCTACTGGGTTCTTATGTGCCGTGTTATATGTATGGGTGATGTATTGCTAAATTGACAGTTAAGGATGGAAATGTATGTCTCCACTTTTCGTCACGGTAGCATAACCCCCACCATTGGAAAAGAACTATTTATTAAAAACTAGCTCCATTTTCATTTTGCTCAACTCCCCAAGGCGTACACAGTCCAGTTTTCTTGCTGGGTGAACGAATGTGTGATTTTGCTAAAATAAACGCAACTACACAGCATAATATATATTCTGATAACTATGCTGTCATATAGTACTAAACATATATGTTCGATTGCATATACATATATATCAAAAGATTGATTTGCTAGTTTGTTTGTGTATTTGTTTCGACGTTTCAGCTAATTTACATAAATTGCTGCCAAACAAGCATTTTTAACGATTTGTCACTGTTGAAATCAATTTTCCGCTCAAAATTTGAACAAAGTGATTTTTGCGGTTAATTTATATTTGGTTGCGGTTTTCTTTAACAACGCTAACATTTTCATTATTTTTGCATTAATGTAGATATCTGCATGTTGTATTTTCTTTAATTTTTCCCATGACCATTTTGACACTTCAATGATGTATGAGTATTTATATGGGTTAGCGGGTTTGTAGAGATTAAGACAAATTCTGCTTTCATATGTAGTTGCAGTTGTAGCAGGGAAAATCGCCATGTAGGCAAATGAACCTTGGGTAACCCCGGAATGTGTTTGTATGACATGGGTATCAAATGGAAGGTATTAACGAGTATTTTAAAAGGGAGTGGGCCATAGTTCTATAGGTGGACGCCTTTTCGAGATATCGCCATAAAGGTGGACCAGGGCTGACTCTAGAATGCGTTTGTACGATATGGGTATCAAATTCAAGGTATTAGTGAGGGTTTTAAAGGAAGTGGCCCCTAGTCGTATATGTGAAGGCGTTTTCGAGATATCGACCAAAATGTGGACCAGGGTGACCCAGAACATCATCCGTCAGGTACCGCTAATTTATTTATATATGTAATACCACGAACAGTATTCCTGTCATGATTCCAAGGGCTTTTGATTTCGCCCTTGTTCTGTTTTTCATTTTCTTCTACTTAATATGGTAGGTGTCACACCCATTTTACAAGGTTTTTTCTAAAGTTATGTTTACTTTGCGTCAAACAACCAATCCAATCACCACGTTTCATCCCTCTTTTCGTATTTGGAATAGAATTATGGCATTTGTTTTTTCATTTTTCGAAATTTTCGATGTCGAAAAAGTGGGCGTTGTGGATTTCGCCCATTTTAAATAGCGATCTGAGATGAGTGCCCAGGAATACCAATTTTCATCAAAAAAGCTCAAAATTTACTCAAGTTATCGTGTTCACGGACAGACAGACGGACGGACATGGTCAAATGGATTTCTTTTTTCAAATGAGCTCTGCTGAGCTGAGTATAAAAAACAAATCAATTATTATTATTGTTAATAGTTTTGATTTCTGAATATCTAAAATGTGGCTTTAATATCCCAGTTAATGCTTAATTCACTCATCGTTATATCTTCCGATTGGAAGACAGTATATTGACTGCTAGCTTAAGCTTCAAGCGTACCTAGCGCTCCTGGTAGGTTAATGTCCCAAATATTTTTAAATGCCCCCTTCGATGTATTAAAAGACGGCTTAGTGTGCTCTAGTGAACCTAAACAGAGGGATGGAAAAAAATGTTCCTTGTCTTGATTGGTCTTAGATGATGAAAGAGGTGCTTTGTTCGTACTTGGAATGAATTTACATTGATCATATTAAAATACTGATTGAAGTTAGGTAGGGTGAACTTGTAAGTTACGTGTGAATAATGCCACTCTGCCGGAAAGCTTGTGTTGATTAAAGAAATTACCAACTGAAATAAGTTAACTTTGCCTATGGGGGATGACGAGCATTTCGAAAGCCTTCGAAATGCGGATATGCTTCTTAAAAAGCCTTACATGTTCGAAAAGAGAACTCATGAGAATCTTCATTTTTTTGCTCAAATCCGTATTTGTCGTATAACCTGAAAAGGATCTAGCTTTGGTATATATTTTTTGGTTACTCTTCATCCAATTTTTTGTGAATTGTTGAAAAAATGTGTTATTGGTATCAGAGAAAAATTACAAAATTAGCACAGGGAGATAGTTGCCCTAGTAATTGTTGCTGAGTTTCACTTTGTCATCAGCTAGCTTTTATGGTGCTGAGCTTTGAACTTTGCATTCATTCTGGTGTTAAGGCCTGTATCGCTAAAAATGTACAAAGCTTTTTACTTTAACTAGAATTTGTAAAAAACTGGAAGGTTAAAATTGTTTCGAAAGCTTTTAAAACTCACTTAAGCCTTTGTTAGAAAAAATTCAAAATTTTTTTTATTTGAAAACTATCCCAAGCGTACTAATGAATAAATTTATATTTTCTAATCAGCCTTTATTTGAAGCATTTAAATATTTAGCGCTGCGAGTGCGCTCAACTTACCCGCTTTTCACTATGCCCTCATCTTTTTTGAACACATTTTGTGGATAACCTTAGAATTCGACTTTCGCGCGTTTTTATTCACCATTCATGCCGCAAATAATGAATGACTACGCACTAAAAACAGAAACTGTAAATTAAAAAAAAATTTTTTTGACCCAGTGAGTATAGCAAAACGAACGAGTGTATTAAACTGAGTTGTTATCTGCAGTTTTAAGGTAGATAGCTGCATCAGACGAGTTTACACGAGTGTG
The DNA here is from genome assembly GCA_029619165.1 of Eurosta solidaginis. Lineage (NCBI taxonomy): Eukaryota > Metazoa > Arthropoda > Insecta > Diptera > Tephritidae > Eurosta > Eurosta solidaginis. Next base: position 27,592 of record JARSSU010006553.1, read on the forward strand.
ATAGGCGAATAATCCAGACAAATGTGGCAGCAAGCAAGTTGGGAAACCCTTGCACTGGCAGATTAAAAAAGCAGCGTTGAACTAGCGCTTGATGAGTTGTTTGATATTAAGTCGTTGTAATTGAAAGTACGGCGACTTTACGTGAGTCACAAATTTACATAAGAAGAGAAATACCAAAACGCAGACGGCAAGGTGTAAAGAAAAACAAGAAAGATGAAGACTAGTATCAATCTGATGAAGCTAGGAAATACGTAAACTACGACTATGACAAATACGAAGATGAATGCAAATGCGAAGACCTAGCGGAAGATATCGCAAAGCCCTAAATAAAGGTGAATACGAAGGCAAACAAAAAAAAGAGACTAACTCTAGCCATCGCTAAGAGTTGATGTTTTCATGTAAGGAGGCGAGCACTACTACTTTTCTCTCTCGGCAGTGGCTCAGATATCATAGTCAGCACTAGGCACAGTAGAGAGTTCAAGAAAGCTACCCGGACAGGTCAACAACAATTTTTTAAGGGTTGCTTCGTTTAAGTATTTATTTTTTTACTTTAACGTTTTGTGGAATTTTTGTTTTCCCGATTGTTTACTAATTCTTGCTGCTATGAGGCATGTCAAAACAAACCCACACACAACCACATACACACACGTTTTTCACACATTCCAACAACGTCACACCATCATTAGCGCTGGCGTTAATTGCAACATTTTCAAGACATTGAACGCCATTCAAATCGTGAATAATTCAAAAGGTTCATGGAAAATTAGTCAAAGCAGCGCTACGCTTACCAATACCAACAAATAGCAACAAAACATGCACTCTTCATTAAATATTAATTAGCTGTTTATTTATTTGTAACACAACGGTGTGCGCATACATTTTTTTTAATATATCGAAGTTGAAAACACAATAGCTGATGGAGATTTACAAACAAACCAAAAACACAATGAAGATCTACGGTATTTATTACAAGGCCGTAAGGTCGTGTGGGCGTGCGTGTAGGTGTGCATTAACGATAAGCTTGTGGAGTTTTTTTGGCGGAATTAGGCAAATTAAGTCATAATGTTTTTATAACTGATTCAAACGCTACACAAAAGTGCTGGCTTATTTCATTGGCTACATCTTGAGTAGCTGTATATCTATTTCATACCGAAGTGTTACCAATTTCTTTGTATTTTGTATGCTGGCTCCAGTTTAGATTCCGATTCCGACTAGAGCTTCGGTTTCGGTTTCAGTTCTTCCTAGTTTAATTTCGATCACAGTGTTGGATTCGATGCCATCTGTACATTCAGCGTCAGTTTCAATTCTTTTGCCTATATCAGTATTGGTCCCAGTGTAGGCTTTGGTTCAGACTTTAGTGTCAGTTTTGGCTTTACTTTTATAACCAGCTTCAAATTTAGTTCCGGGTGTGTCTTTGGTTCTCGTTCCTGCTTCGACTTAAGTTACAAATCAGGTTTCAACTTAATGGTTTAAATTAGAGACAAATAAACATCCGCCTTCAGGAACCACCTGTAAATATGTTGTATACAGGTGGCGTTGTCTACTCACTAACACTAATGCGACGTCGCTAGACTATGAAACGTAAGTATGTACTTAGAAAGACGATTGTCGTGACATATATAACTGCTTATAGCTTTCTCCTTTATCTCTTTTCCTTTTCACCTTCTACAATCATTTGGTATTTTTGTGTATATTTACACATCGCACATAACATAAATATTTGTTTATGTTCCCAAGCGTTATGAAAGTTAGCATTGACAACATTGACATTTTAGAATATATAACGAGAAAGAAGAAATAAGGAAGACAGGCTCGTAAATAATAATATGTCCCTAAGGCGGAACAAACTGCTGCTGAGCAATATAACTTCAGATTAAGATATACATATATAGAAAGGAATAGTGCCAGACTTAAGACTAAATATCTACTGAGCTCTGTTCTTGCACATATGGGAGAAAATCAGTGGGACGATTACAAACCAAACCAAATCCCAACAGGTGGCGCTAATGTTAAGCGGATGATAAAAACTATATTTATAATACGTTTTGACCCATACTCGCTGCTTTGTTTGGATATAGTAAGAAAAATAAATATAGGCCATTTATGTTCAGATTTGAATCATATTCCACGGGGAGAATACTTGTCCGGTGAAACGATGAAACAAAACAAGATTTCACCCAAAGACAAGAGTTGGTAACTGGAACAAAAATATTTATGGCAAATGATATATAGGCAGTTAAGATTAGATGTATGACTTAATATGTAGATTTATAACTTAATATGTACATATCTCATTTTGTTTATTTTTCCGACAGCGCCTATGCAGCACATATTTAGAACCAGCCCTGTGCACCATAGGTACATATACTTCTTTATAAAGTACATATATTTGTACGAATGCAAATAAATATAAATGAACATTTGCATCCAATATCCAATATCTCTTTGTGAATGAATATTTATCTCAAGAAGTGCATTAATATATTAAGCTTATTCACATAAGGTGGTCCTTATAAATCAAATAAACACTTTTTTCCATTCTCATTCCCTTACTAACCAACTAGCTAAAAAATAGTATCGATATTGTGTATTAGTAATAAAAAAATTCAATTTAAATTGTTTGAGTCCCTATATAGAAATCTTAGCTCTGACCCCCGTGCCACACAATTCAACTGTCTCCAGTGGGCACCAAAATGTACATGTGCTACCGTCTTCCGTCTGAAGAGTTGTGTCTTGAAAAAGCCGTTTATTTGATTTGTAAGTGCCACCCACCCACATAGATTAGAGTGTCCGTTATTATTCTTGCAATGGTTTGGTGACAGATGTCGCAACACTGCGAAAATGGGTAGACGAAAACAGAATAGAAGTAGAAATTAAATCAGTCAACAAACCACCGCTGTAATAGCCGAATGGTTAGAGCAGTGGAAAACTAAAGGTTACTGAAAAGTGGGGCTTAGCAACCTTCGAAATGCATCCATATCACGAGCTATGGCAGTTGATTGGAAATAAATAAAATATTTCTTCTAATCTCATTAAAAAAATTTTTCGATTAAGAAAAAATATAAAACACCAATAATAATAGCGGTGTTTTTAACATATATGTATATACATCTACATATGCGGTTAAAAAAAAACGCTTATCATCACCTAAATAATGTTTATGATACCCATCTAGCGGCAATTATTAAAGATTCGCGGCAGTGGTTAAATAACTCGCTACAAATGGGTTAATAGCGGAGACACGGACCTCTGTTGGTTATACTGTATAACCTATAGCTGGATCAGTTATGATGAATCAGGAACGCAGACACATTTCAGTAATAGAATAGTGCAGAGATAAAATGGAGAGATATATGTATATCAGTTAATGCATACAAATTAGCAGTACTAATTTTTTACGCATACAATTTGAAGTTATGCACTTGGCAGTTCATTAAAAGTTAAGTGTAATTACAGCAAACGACAAAAAATCATTTTTAATGCTTTAAGCTCGTTTCGATCAATGATCATGCAAATCAAATAGGCCGAAAAACAACAACAATTATAGATAGCTAATAACAAATAACAAACCAAAATAAGTCAGCTAATAACTTTTTTTGGTTTAAAAATAGTAGCTGAGTTGGTTTTTTTTTCAAAAATTTATATATAAAATTCAAAGCTTGAGAAATAATGAACACCCTAATATACATATAAATATTATATATTAAAAAATATTTTTTTCTTTCGGTATGGTAAAAATATTGCTCAATACATGTAAAACGATAGCCAGAGTAAAAATTTCAGCTTTTTTTTAATGTTTAGGGGTGTCTCATTGCGACTTAAATTTTGAGTAATCTCACATAACCTCGAATAACTACGAAACGATTCAAATTAGCTAAAAATTTTGCTGAACTTTTTTGTTGACCCATACAATTTTCTATAAGAATATGTATAGCTAGTGATTTGGGTACTACAAATTATAGCTCTGGTAAACTTTTTATATAAACTTGAAAATTACCCCACGATTTGTATGGAGAAAATAAAATTTCGCTGAGGGACCTCTACACATTTTTGCAGGCTATCTGCTTGAGTGTCCTGTAGTGGAATTCACTAACTTATAACGATGCGATTTGTCGAGGTTTTAATTAACGATCTTGTCGCTTGCCTTATCGATTGTACTATTCACTAACTTAGTTTTAACGACTCGAAATAAATGGCATCTAAATTTCGTTTTAATAGTAGAAAGGTGGCAGCATAGCTTAACGAAACCTAAAAAATGCGAAAAGCACAAAAGGAATGCCAAAAATAAATAAATTCCGTATACTAACTGCTTTTAAAAGTCATTATTGTAAAGTTTTTTACCTATTTTAACAAAAGGTAAGCAAATGCGGTATTAATTTCTTTTTTTCTCTGTTGATATCGCAGTTATTCTTGTACCCCTTAATTGATCATTAAGTTGAGAAATAATATCATGAGCCCAGTCTGAGGTTAGTCGGTACAGCTTTCGGAACTCCGTTGCATTCAAGTGGAATGGGTCATCTACTTCTCTAAGAAGGTGTCTGTCCACTGGCGATGGACTTAATAATTCTTCATCTTGTGATAAAACGTACGTCATACTCAAATCTCAAAATCAATACTCAAATGTCATTTGATTTATAAATAAAGCAGCTTTTCGTGTTTGAAAGTATTTAATTAAAGTTCCGATTTTCTATTTTAGCTAAAATTGCCAGAAATATTATCTTCGTGATTTTTAACGCAGCCAATTTATTTGCCGTTTATTTAACAACACAGCTGATCGCCGATAAACAAATATCGATACAAATAGTTACTGAATAACGAAGTCGTTATAGTTATCGATTCGCAAATAAAGCGATCGCAAATGTGGTTAAAAAAGTTAGTGAATTCCACCACTGAACAATATTTTGACCACACCATGGGTAAAATTTTTTGTTCTTGGCCCACCCGAATAGATATGCATATTTTTTGATTGCCTTTGTTCAAACACATTTCTTGCATGATTCCTTTATTTATTTGTCCGTTTCATAACATATCTACACATTTATATACATAGTATAAATATGTGTAAATTTGTATGAAAGTATCTACTTATGTACCCTAAAATCAACTAACAAACGGCTGTGAAATTCGTGAGCGAGTTAAGTATACATGAGTTCAGGTGCAGCATAAACATAGACTTAAGTAAATATGCAACAAGAGTATGGTATGGTTTGGAGGTTATTGAACGGCATCTGAATATGAACATATTTTTGTATGAATGGATGCATATATTCATTGGATATTTTAATTTTTAAAAAATGTAGGATTTTGTGAGCTCGAGGCCTTGCTTTGAATAAAACACTATGTTAATATTCATACATTTATTTGGTCCATATTTCGACTTCAATCTGAAGTCATTTTCAAGACTTTTTTAAAAACACAACATGAAAAGATAAAAAACAGAAATATGCTCGCAATCTGTTTTCAATTCGAAATCAAAACAAGACAGCCTATAAAATTTTCTTGATTGTAGCAGCCTAAGTATGACAAGAAAAAATTTAAATTTAGGTACATTCCATTATTGAATACAAAAACAAAAACGTTTAAACAGCAATATATCGGCACTCTGATGTTTGGGAATGTACCTAACCTTTTGTAGCAATATAGGATATACATATGTGTCGGATAGCCGAATAAATCAAACACGTATTTAAAAATTTAATACTAATTATTTAATGAAATTAGTTTAAAGAAATATACTTGTAATTTAACATCGAAATTTATAAGAAAGAAAATAAACTTTAATTTTACGTCCGCTTGCTACGGTTGCACGATTCGACTCCCCTTTTGTATTCATCGTTAGTCTTGTTCGATTTTGTTCTTAGCAGTAGCAAGGTTGCCATCTGTAGTTGACAACTCGGCCCTTCCTGATAGATCGTCACTCCGGGACGATTGGTATGCTGGACACCATTCATTTCTTTCGTCTCTGCTCAGGACCTAATGTACACCAAGGTTTCATGTTGTCGTTGGTGAAAACGCCTGTGTAATTTCTACCCGACTTTTGTGCATTTGGTAGGTTTTCAACCACATAGCGGTCATAAGGTAGCACCTTTGTTACTTGATACGGACCCTTGTATATCGGTTCCAATTTGTGTGACGTACCTGTTGGAGAAGGTATATTATCAATGGCTACTAAATCACCTATGTTATATGGCCGTGGTGTTCGATGCTTTGCATCAAACCTCTCTTTCCATTTCTTTTGCTCGTTACGTATACGCTCACAAACTTCATTGGATCTGAATTCGTTGGAAAGCTCTTCGCCAGTAGCATCGTCATCTTGTATAGCCTGTATGAGTCTATTGGTGGTAACATCCCGTAGTTTATAGCTAAACACCAAGCTATTCGGACTTTGTTTGGTAGTAGCGTTGCTTTGTGAATTGATGCACCACTGAAGCTGGTACAGTGCGTCGTCCCAATCCTTCTCGTTCTTACTACTGCATTTAAGTGAAGCCAAAATTGTTTTGTTTACGCGTTCAGCTTGACCATTGGCGCGAGGCGTGCGCACTGCTGTCTTGGCATGATGGATGCCGTAGTCTGTCATGAATTTGCTAAACTCTTTAGAGGTAAAAGCCGTCCCTCTATCCGTTACTAAACTCTGTGGTCGCCCATAAGTGGTCATGTATTCACGCAATGTTGTCAGCACTGGAGCTGTCTTCGTATTTCGTAAAGCTTTCAGTACCACATACTTCGTAAACGCACATACAATTACCAAAACGTACGAATTGCCATGCTTACTTTTCACAAATGGTCCGAGGTGATCCAGGTGTACCGTCTGGAAAGGAATCGGAACCACTTCCTTCAGATGGAGTTGCGCATCTCGTTTTCCGCCCTTGACTTTGTTTAAACAACATTCCGGACAAGCATCAATGTAAGATTTGACGTAAGCTCGCATACGTGCGAACCAAAAATATTTGCTCAACCGTTCGATAGTCTTCTCTACTCCGAAATGACCTGCTTCGTCATGACAAGACCGTGTGACTCGCCATTTCACCCCTTGTGGTACCACTAACAATTTGTTGTTGCCTAGTTTACGGTAAAGTCTAGCACCCTCGACGACGTAATCATCTTTAAGTTGTTTCGCATTATTTCCAGACTTCCCATTGAGAATTTCAATGATATCCTTTAATTTCTCGTCCTGCCGTTGCATTGCAGCCACCCAGTCATCTGATATGCTAACCACTGTATAAACCGAATCAGCCACTGTCGTTGCCTCACATGATGGCAGAGACGGACATCTACTGAGTCCATCAGCTAAAGCGTTTTTCGTTGCTGCTCTATGTATGCATTCAAAGTCGTATTCCTGTAATTTCAGCCACCACCTGGCTATGCGTGGAATCAACGGTGTCGTTGCCTTTGTGGATGCAACCGCGTTGCAATCCGTAACCACCTTAAAATGTTGGCCCATTAAATACGTTCGATATCGCTGTAAAGTTTCCACTATGGCCAGAACTTCCAGCTCATAGCTTGCATAATTTCGCTCAGCGTCGTTACACTGCCTGCTAAAATAAAAAACAGGTCTCCATTGGTCGTTCTCATTTTGCATTAAAACGCCTGATAAACCTAAAGCGCTTGCGTCGGTATGTACTTCGTGCGGTTTCGTTGCATCGTACATAGCCAAAACTGGTTTCGTAGTAATAGCCGTTTTCAAATCGTTAAAAGCCCTGATTTGTAAATCTTGCCATACAAAATTACTATTTTTACGCAACAGTGCTGTTAAAGGTCGTGCTAAGATAGCGTAATTCGGTACAAATTTCCGAAAATATCCAGTAACACCCAGAAACTGACGTACTGCTGTCGAATTCGTTGGCACAGGAAACTCTTCTATTACCTTAGTTTTATTTTCACCTGGTCTGATACCATTTTTGTCGATAATATGTCCAAGAAATTGGACTTCTTTTGCCAAAATCGTGCTTTTAGATGGACGTAATGTTAAGCCCTTCGCGTCGGATAACCTCAAGGAATTCCCGTAAAACTTCCAACCCTTCGTTAAAAGTTTGCGTCGCAATAATTACTTCATCAACATAGTTAATTACCTTGTCTCGATGTTTCATTTTTTTGATAACTTTAACGATCATCTCCTGAAAAACCATGGGCGCGTTAACTAATCCAAAGGGCATAACATTGTGCTCGAACAGCCCCTCGTGTGTCAAAAATGCTGTGTATTGTTTGGATTCCTCTGCCATTGGAATCTGGTAATACCCCGATGTCATATCCAGGGTTGTGAAAAACTCGTTGCCTGCCAATCGTGCTAGTTGTTCTTCAACAACAGGCATTAAATAATTTTTTTTCACCGTCACCTCATTAAGTGCTCGAAAATCTATGCACATCCGGTCTTCTCCATTCGATTTCTTAACCAACAAAACCGATGCTGCATGAGGAGAACTACTCGGTCGTATAATACCATTATCTTGCAACTTCCGTAAAATATTTGTTAGTGCTGGCCTTTGCGCAAATGGAACCTGATATCGTTTGCCCAAAATTGGTTTACTCGTTGTAACCTCAATCGACATTTGCGTATTTTTGCACCGCCCAATTTGATGAATATCTTCTGAAAAACAGTCTTGATACGTTAATAAAAGTTTTGAAACCTCACCTTTCTCCTTGCTCGATATCTGACTCGATAAATTGAACTCATTTTCGATTGAATTAATTTGTAGTATGTCGTGATCATTTGCTAAGTGATAGCCATAGTCCTTCAGAGCATCACGACCCAATAGAATGTCGTATGGTATCATGTCATCATCCACCAGATATAATGTTACCAGACGTTCAACATTACCCATCACTCCATGTACCTCTAATTTTTCTGATGCGTGTACCTCACATCCACCGAACCCGATGAAACGTTTATCTGTATGTTGTGCATGCATACCCTTTGCTGCTGTTGTTCGAATTAAGGAACCAACGCTACCTGTATCGATGAAAGCCTCGAACTGTTTACCATCAACAATAAATGTCTTTGTCACTGGTTTATCTCCGATGTTTATCATTATCAATAGCCATCACTGTCGGTTTCACTTTACAATCTTTCGCGTTATGACCTATTTTGGAGCATGAAGTACATTTTGGTTTACGTTGCGGCTGTGGACATTTAGCCGATATGTGCCCAAAATCGTTGCAATTATAGCATTTGATTTGACTTGTAGGCTTAACGTTCGTTTTCTGCTCCGTCTTTGGTGATTGTTGCATTGACTGTGCGCTCATGCTTGTTACAGTTGAATTACCTGAACTCTTTAAGCTTCTTAGCGCTGCCAACAAATCACTGCATGTTTTAAATTTGATTGCTGCTAATAAACATGAAATTTTTATGTTGGATATTGAAATTTTTCATTTAAAAATTTTCCCTTTTATTCGCTGTTGATTATTACTTTTCTGACTTTTTATTTGCCATTTCCTATTTTACTAAAAAATTTCTTAAATACATTTTTTTAGGATTCAAGGTTCGATTTCAGCTCAGGCCAGAACAATAATTTTTTTAATGATGATTAATGTTTTTTTTTAATTTTTCTATATTGAATCTTTTTTATTTATTTATTTATTAAATCTTCATTTATACTTATTGACTAAATCTTTTAGTTTCGATTAATAATGAATATTATTTAGATATTTTTGCAGTTTTTTAATTTCTTTTTTTTTAATTTTTCCTTGTTTTTGCACTTATTTTTTGTTTGTTCTATTTAAATTTTTTAATTTTATTAAGCGAGGTTTGATTTTTAAATTTATTTTTATTTGCAATTGTTCTGTTTTTATCGGCCTATTGATAAATGATTCAAGGTTCGATTCGAGCTCAAGGCCAGAACAATAATTCCAAAAAACAAAATACAATTTTTCAAATTTAGAAAATTAAGAAATAACAATAATTATCATTACAAAAAATTATTGTTCTGGCCTTGAGCTCGAATCGAACCTTGAATCATTTTTATTATGCATTTTTATTTCAATCTATCTCCCTTTTTTTCATCTTAATATTATTAGTTTAATTACAGTGTGTGTCATTCCCTTGCCATTTTATATTATTTCATCTAATAAAATGTATTTAATTTTTATTAACAATCTTTTTAACTTTTCTTTCTTTTCCTTGATTTAATTTGTTACTTTATTTCTTCTTACTTTTTTGTCACATTGTTTGTATCGAACATTATATACTTCCCTCAATGCAATCTCTATCGCATTTTCAATGCCAACAAACAACAGCTTAACCTTTTATAAATTCTTCACACCCGCAATCCGCTTCCAATCGCATCAAAAACACTCCCTACCATAACAAATGCACCACACACGCATACACATAAACATACATATAAAATCAACTGCACTTTCATCAATTGGCAACTCAGTTGCATTCAGGTAGTCATCTCATTTCTTCATCCAAATAACATCACCGTAATTACACACACATTCATAGATTTTCGATAGCAAGGCAGTGAACTCTCTTTCAGTTTGACATGCACTCTTGTTCTTATTTATGCGCCACACCTTTATTGGTAGATGAGTCAGAATTTGTAGCTGCTTTTATTGTATTGGTGTGTGTAGTGTGTGTATGGGCAAAGTAAAGTGATCCGTTCGCATAATAATCGTGTGAAAGATCTATTTTGTAAAAAATATTGTTGCAGGTTTTTTGTTGATGAATGTGTGTGTGTGCTTGCTTATTATGCAGTAACAAAAACAACAAAGTTGACCCCACATCAACATGACCAGACGATAGATAAATTCCATAAGAAACAGTCAGAACAAAATTCGGGCGATATTGAATTTTCTCTTTTTGTACCCAGGTCCATGCGACAGTAATTTTGTGTTTATTTTCTCGTTTCATAGCAGTTCAAATAATGTATTTGTGACAAAAAGCTTTTCAAAATATGTTCAGGGTTCACTTACGTAATATTAAATTCATGCTTAGAATTTCGAATACTTCCTAAAAATATAAAGTTAGAGGTAGCTAAAAGGTTGAAGTATTTTATAAAATTATTTGCCTAAAAATTCCCGCTACGGATACTCTCGAATCAAATATCTAACCTTTTTTCAGGTGCGGTCTTCAGTGCGACTTTAAACTCCTGCCACTTTGGCTGTTTAATCTGAGATGACCGCAAAATTGTATGTTATATGAAACAAAGTGCAAGGTTCAGTTTAACTGGAGTTTTAATCGCTTGACAAAACTGGCTTAGTCCCAGCTTTGTACAGTGAATGTGGGAGCATACAGAGACTAAAGATATGTT